>JAJGRX010001079.1:600000-865000 GCA_025461125.1 Carex kokanica | reverse complement strand
ATTTATTAAGATGGTTTGAAAATCGCTGTTTTTATTAAAATTCTGCACCATTGGAAAACAGCGATTTTCAAACCATCTTAATAAATAGTAAAAAAATTCCGAAAAATGTAAAATTTGATCTCCAAGTACATTTTAATATAGATTGAACATCTAACGGTTTGAAAATGTCGTTTGAAGACAATTCGATAGGTTTTAGAGTCGCGCTCACGGAAGGGCTTGGTGAGCTTAGGAGCACCCTAGTTCTACTTGAAATACATTGATAAAATAGCTGGGATTTTTTTTAAAAACCATAATTAAAAAAATTAAAATTAGGGAACCAACATGATTACCTGCAGATTTCGAAAAACCATAAGAACCGAACAGCCTATTCGGTCCCCAAAATTTTTTTCCCTGGGACCGAATTGGCATTTCGGTCCCCCCCCCATTTCACAGTTTTTTTGAAAAAAACTGTGCAGCCTTCCGTGTAACACCCTGGAACCGAGATCCCAATTCGGTCCAGGGTATTTTCAGTGGGGACCGAATTGGCATTTCGGTCCCCAATTTTTTTTTTTTTTTTTTTTTAGATACAAAAAATCGAATTTTTTTTTAAAGACAAAATGATAAAATATAACACTAAAAAAATCGAATTTTTTTCCCTTTGTCAAATTACTTTTTTTATATCATATTTATATGAAAATACGCTAAATTACTTGAAATTATGTTAATTTATGCTGATTTACACTAAATTACTTGAAATTATGTTAATTTTTTTTTAAGAGATAAATAGGTAAAATGCTGAAATATACTAAAAAAATCGAATTTTTTTTTAATATTTGTTAGATTACTTTTTTTATTACAATTAGTATAGTTATACTAAAATAATTATGTAGAATTACACTAAATTACAATAATTATAATGAATTACACTAAATTACTTGAAATTACAATAATTATGTAGAATTATTCTAAAATACGGAAAATTACGCTAAATTACTTATGAATAGAGATGATATCTTCACTGAAAAGGCGAAAAACAACGACGAAACTTTAAACGGTCATAAAACGGCGCTCGAGCGTCCGATTTCAGCAAATGACCACTTTTCGGAAAGCTTGTGAAAATGCGCATGCGTCCGGACTTGCTTTGCTAGTTTTCCAAATTTAGAATCGCCAAAAAACAAAGAGAAGAGCCTCAAAACTTCAGTTGAAGTTTCCGATTAAGATTTTCATTTCTATTCTCCAAAAAAATAATTTGAAAAAGGAAAAAAAATTCGATTTTTTAGTATTATATTTCATTATTATTTTAGCTATTTGTCTCTAAAAAAAAAAAAAAAATGGGGACCGAAATCCCAATTCGGTTCCCATCCCATTTCGATTTTCTGTGGCGGCTCTGCCAAAAAAATGTGAAATGGGGGGGACCGAAATGCCAATTCGGTCCCAGGGGAAAAAAATTTTGGGGACCGAATAGGCTGTTCGGTTCTTATGGTTTTTCGAAATCTGCAGGTAATCATGTTGGTTCCCTAATTTTAATTTTTTTAATTATGGTTTTAAAAAAAAATCCAAATAGCTGGCTGGACTAAACAAGGTCCAATTGTTGAAGGATACGCCGCGTCCACCCGGATGTAATGTAATGCTTTATATCGATGAGAATGAGACGGTTTTGGGAGGGGATTAGGGGCACAGTTCCCAAGTCAATAGGTTCCTTATAGGTGACTAGTAGGGACAGCGCTACGGATAGGAAAAAGGATTTTACGAAAAAGGTTAAAACTACGGCATGTTATTACCGTGCTGCCATTGAGAAAGGGGACACACTGACACAGCATTTTATTCCTTTCACTAAACGCAACTCCAACTCAAAATTATCTATTTTTATTCGCCATGCAGATGCTGGTTCCGATTTGATGTATCATCAATTCATTCATTCATTCATTCATAAAATATAAATATAAATATAAATATTCCAGAGAAGCAGATAATCGTTTTCAAAGGAAAGAGAGGTGATTATCATGATCTGACATGTATCATCATTCATCAGACTCATCACAATTGTTTTAATTTGTCTCTATTCTCCAAATGCTTTTGTCGTTCTTGGATATTATAGGAGCATTGCACTTCTATTGTTTTAATCTACTATTTCCAATTAAGCCTGAGCTTTCCTGGCAAGCAAAGGTCTTCTCTCACTTATCCTGTCTACGACTTTCTACGTAAGATGATTGATTGCTTTGTGCTTTGTTAAGGATTTAAGAAACCAAGTGAATGTCGCTCACAACACTAGATCTATTTTTTTTAAAGAGGAATGTTTTTATAAATATAATTATGTTTATTTCATTGAGATTAATCCACTTAACCACTTTATTTGCCAAATTATTTAAGACGTGATAATAAAACAAAACTTATCTATCAAAAGAGTAACATCTTAATTCGAATCACTTAAAAAGTGAAAATGTTTGCTACAAAGAGGCAGCACAACAAAAATTCTACCAGTGAAATGCAGCCACATCAGCTTTGAGTAAAAACCAGTAAGCATTCCTGGTGAGAAAATGTTTTTTAGGAGTCACGTCATGTAAGGGAATCTGAGTGTTAGTGGATTTAATTCCCACTTTAAAAATTTACAACTTAGATTTATTTATGCATTCATTTATTTGGATTTAATAACCAGAACAAATTCCCATAAAACCCGGTACACCCAATACACGCTCTCCAATCAACATCAGTATACAGTACATTGTACCCACAAATGTTACGCAAGTTAACTAATTTTACGGAGACGAGACGCGACAGACCGAAATTTTTATTAATACCTTAAAAATAAAAAATAACAAATATGTCCCTGACTGAAAAAAAATTTAAAATACCCTGACCGCCTTATATTTGGGCGGTTTGATTTTGATACCTGACAGCCTCACGTTTGGACGGTTTGATTTTAATACCTGACCGCTCCAGTTTGAGCGGTCTGCTGCCTACACCAAACCGTCCTACACTGGAACGGTCTGCTATTGCCTATATATTGGAGGGTACCTCTCTTGTTTTCACCCCATTCATTTCAAATTTTTACTTTTTTTTTCCTCTTTCTCTCTTTCTCCAACATATTGCTTCTCTTTTTGCATATAAGTTCCTCAACTTTTTTTTATTTAATTTTTTAGTCTAAAATTGTTTAGAAATTGTTTAGAATTAATATAAATTGTTTAATCTATCATTATAATTTCAAATCCTAGATCTTACCATGACACCCAAACTCGAACTTCAAAAAGGAGGAAGTGAAACCGCACACATCCCGGATAATCTTCCCGCCCACATACAATGCAACAACATTTTTTCTTTTAGGAACTACATTAGCCAATAAACATTTATTAGTTATATATTAATTTAAAGTTTAAACAATGAACTAAAAAAATTAAAAATTTATTAAATTAATATAAATAAAATAAATATAACTAAATTAAAAAAATTATCTGAAATTGCTAAAAAATCGCCTTTCTCTTCTTCCTCTTCTTTCTCTTTATCTTTCTCTTTCATCTAAGTTAGAATGAACGGTCTGCTATTGACTTTTATAGAGATTTTTATAGCAGACTGCCCCAGTGTGGGGCGGTTTGGTACAGGCAGCAGACCGCCCAAATGTGAGGCGGTTATGTATCAATATCAAATCGCTCAAACATGAGGCGGAAAGGACATTTTTAATTTTTTTTCAGTCTGGACGTAGATTTGTTATTTTTTTTTAGAGTATTAATAAAAATTTTGGCGCGAGAGATGATAAATACAAATTTTTTTTTATAAACCATAATTAAAATTTGGATTTTACGAAACCAACATGATTACTTTTTACAAAAATCATAAGAACTGAAATGTCATTTCGGTCCGTTATTTTTGTTTATTCTTGACCAAATGGCATTTCGATCCGGTTTTCTTTTTGAATTTTCTGTGGTACTGATTTCATAAGTTTTCATATGTGGTGTCGTAGAAAATTTAAAAAGAAAACCGAAATGACACTTAGGGCGTGTTCGGCTGCACAGTGGGAACGGGAATAGGAAATTTTTGAACTGAATTTTACTGTTTACGTAGGAAAAAAAAAAATTCATTATGAGTGAATTTTTTTTTTCCAACGTGAACAGTGATTTCGGGATTACTCCCTGACAAGGCCTCATGTGTTACGGGCAGCACCAGATTAGCGTACCGACATTTAATGCATTCCGTGGTAGTTTTGTAAATGTTGGGAGACAGGAGGGTAATTTGAAGTGGGTTTTTCGAGCAAGTGCAAAATTACGCAAGTACTTTATATTCTTCAGGTGGATTTTCAACGACAAACAGAGCGAAATTGCCGCGGAATCAGTCGATCAGATCGCAGGGAACCCAGTTTAATAAAATAGTTCAACAAAAATGGAAAAAATTAGTAAGATATATTTACAGTAGAGTATTGTTCAGAGGAGGGTTCAAATGCACTCAAATTTTTATGCTCTAAATGCATCCACATTATATATATATATATATATATATCTTTATTTTTAAAGTCCGAACAGTCGATTTGAACTGCTCAACATAATCTTCATAATAAAATATACTTGGAGATCAAATTTTATATTTTTTTAAATTTAATTACTATTTTTTTGGATAGATACAAAATCACTATTTTAAGGAGATTTTGGACCATCCGATAAAGTGACTTTGTATCTGTCTAAAAAATATATAATTTGGTCTCCAAGCATATTTTATTATGAAGTTTATGTTGAGCGGCTCAGATCGACTGTTCGGACTTTAAAAACAGAGATCAAGGATGTGGGTGCATTGGGAGCACAAAAATGAGGGTGCATTTGAACCCTCCTCTTGTTCAAATGTTTTTATTTTTTTGTGTCTTCATCGTGTCTTTATTTTAAAAAAATTTAATAACTCAAAATTTAAAATTTAAAAGTCAAAATAAAACCGTTAAATATGATCTGTATTATTTTATCTATGTGCTCATAAAAATTATCACATTTTGATTTTGTTTTTATGTGAATTAATAAGTTGAAAAATCAACATCTAGAAATTATCTACATTAGTACGTTTTTTACAAGCTCTTGATGACAACCAAAACAAAATTGAAATGTCATAATTTTTTACACGTGCATAAATAAAATTATGTAGATCATATCCAACAATTTTATTTTGACTTTTAAGTTTTAAATTTTGAGTTATTAAAGTTTTTAAAAATAAAGGCACGGTGCACGGTGGAGGCATTTGAACCCTTATCTTTAGTAAAGTAATATTTATTGTTTGAATTAATTTCTTTATTAATAAAAAATTATCATTTTACAAAAAAAACAGATAAATAACAAATATGTGATAGTCAAGTTAAATTTTTTAATGAGTAGAACTGGATGTTTTTAGTCTCACCAAGAAACCGAGTGAGGTTAACACTTAACAGATTGACATCAAACGATGAATTCAAATAATTGAAATCGATCTACTTAATATGTATTATGTATAGTATGAACTTTTGATCAGTTTATTACAAAGAACATGGTGAGCTTTTGTGTAAACGCGCCACTTGTGTAGTACACCGCTGTTAATAGTTTTGATTTGTCGTTTAGGGTCAATTCCATAGGTTTTGTAGTTAAGACCACCAAGAGCACGGTGAGCTCAAGAACACCCTAGTTCTGCCTTCTTCTTCTTCTTTTTTTTTAATTATCATTTATTATATTATATTTCTTAGTTAAAAGAATAACAACAAATCTGGCGGAATCAGTTCTATTTTATTAATAATCAATTTATTACAGTGTTCTAAATAGCGCGCTATAGCGCCGCTATAGCGTTTTTGGACCCCAAACGCTACGCTATGACATCAAAATGCGCTATTTGCGCTACGGCCGCTATAGCGGCCGCTACAGCGCTATTTGCGCTATAAAATATGAGTTTTTTTTTTTTTTAAGCAATTTATATGGGTGTTAAATAAAGATAAAAAAAATCTCAAACCGAAATTGAATGTTTTGCTACTTGCTACAAATAAATCAATTTGAAATTGGGAATAGAAATTGAAATTTGAATAGAAAAAAAGTCCAAACCGAAATTAAAATTTGAATAGAAAAAAAAGAAGATTATGTCATGAATTATGATGCTTAAGATATTTTTAATAGGAAAAATCGATAGTTTATGATATTACTATGGATATTTTGAACCGCAATTTGCACTTTGTACGGGTTCAATATGAATATTATAATTTCTTAATTACTTTGGTGTTATTTATTGTTCTATGAGACTTTAGATAATGTTGATATTTAGTACAAATATTGAATATACGAAATGTAAAAAAAAAAAAACGCTATTTGGAATAGCTTCCGCTATAGCGACGCTATTCGCTATAGCTTTTTTTTTAGCCGTCCCGCTACGACGCTATAAACGCTATTTAGAACCTTGATTTATTATGTTAAGCATCACTGCATCATGTCACATCTGTTTTAGTTAAGTCGTTTACTTGAGTGTTAGTTTGGAGATCATATATTTTTTAAAATAAATCTGCTGTTATCCCGAATCCAGTGAACAGTACCTTGAAATTTATGCAATTTCGAATCTAGCTGTCGAATTTTTTTCGAGAACGCATCTCGAAACAGTTCGATGGCTGAATTTGAATTGCAGGAATTTCAGAATCACTGTTCACTGGTTTCGAATTACAACAGATTTGGACTCTATATATTTTTATTTAGTAAGCTTACTAAATAGAAAAAAAAACAAATAGCAAATCCGTTAAACAAGTCGGCGAGATATTTTTCACATGTGATGCAAAGCTGATTATCATGTCGTTCAATTTTTTTTTTATCTTATAATATATGAAAATTATTATTGAAACTAAAAAATAAAATTATGTATATGGGTCCATTATTATTTAAATAATATGTATATCAAATTTGAAATAGTTGAATTTGATTAAACATCAAAACTTATTATTTGATGGAGGACTAAAAATGCCGAATTTTTTATTTCTGCCGTCTTTGAAAAAAAAACCAAATAATAAGTTTTTTTAGAAAAAAAAAATCATTTTTACCACGTTTGCAGTCTAAACTTGCGAAACTAGAAGGTAGGTTCCGCAAGTTTAGACTGCGGAACTAAAAATGCATTAAATATGACACTAAATTGCATTAATTTGGTCCACAGTTTAAACTTGCAAAACCAACCTTTTGGTTTCGCAAATTTAGACTGCGGATGAGGTAAAAATGAAATTAAAAGAAAAAAACTGGTTATTTGTTTTTTTTTTATCAAAGATGGTAAAAATAAAAAAAATTAGCTAAGAAATGTCCAAATTTAATATCCATGACATTTAAATCATGAAAAACACATTAACAATTTTAACTGTGTAGTTTGACAAAAAAAAAGTGAATAGAAAAACACTATATAAGAGCTACATATAGACCAAGGTTCTAAATAGCGTTTATAGCGTCGTAGCGGGAAGGCTAAAAAAAAAGCTATAGCGAATAGCGTCGCTATAGCGGAAGCTATTCCAAATAGCGTTTTTTTTTTTACATTTCGTATATTCAATATTTGTACTAAATATCAACATTATCTAAGGTCTCATAGAACAATAAATAACTCCAAAGTAATTAAGAAATTATAATATTCATATTGAACCCGTACAAAGTTCAAATTGCGGTTCAAAATATCCATAGTAATATCATAAACTATCGATTTTTTCTATTAAAAATATCTTAAGTATCATGATTCATGACATAATCTATTTTTTTTTCTATTCAAATTTTAATTCCGGTTTGGACTTTTTTTCTATTCAAATTTCAATTTCTATTCCCAATTTCAAATTGATTTATTTGTAGCAAGTAGCAACAAATTCAATTTCGGTTTGAGATTTTTTTTATCTTAATTTAAAACCCATATAAATTGCTTAAAAATAAAAAATAAAAAAAACTCATATTGTATAGCGCAAATAGCGCTGTAGCGGACCGCTATAGCGTTGTAGCGGCCGCTATAGCGGCCGTAGCGCAAATAGCGCATTTTGATGTCGTAGCGTAGCGTTTGGGGTCCAAAAACGCTATAGCGCGCTATTTAGAACACTAATATAGACTACAACAACCTGTTAATTGTTAAGCAAACAACGATTGAAAGTGATGCTTCTATGGACATAAGGACCTATTTGTAAAATGAACATATTTTCATTTTCAAAGTTCAAACAGTCGATCCTACCATTCAACATTATCTCCATATTAAAATGTACTTGGAGGTCAAATTTTACATTTTTTTTGAATTTTTTTACTATTTATTAAGTATTTTACAAAAACTAGTCAAATTCATACCATTGAATTTTGTAAAATACTTAATAAATAGTAAAAAAATTCAAAAAAAATGTAAAATTTGATCTCCAAGTACATTTTAATATGGAGATAATGTTGACCGGTCGGATCGACTGTTTGAATTTTGAAATTGAAAATATGTTCATTTTACAAATAGGTCCTTCTGTCTATAGAAGCATCACTCTATCTTGAAGCGAATGACATGACCTCATCATGTTTTTCTATTTATCGATGAGCAACCGTAAAGTTTGACGAAATTTCATATACACCCCTAAAAAACTCTAAAAACTACGTATTTCTCCTTCTAAAACTCACAATATAATAACGCTTATAAAATTCAAAACCTCACAAATTTACCAATTTTTTTCCTTCCTTTTATTATTAAAACTCAATTTAAATTTACAAACTTCCTATTTACCTTTAATATTTTTTTTTGTTTTTGTGACGAAGAATATGTTGGGTTTTGAGGCTACCCAATGTCATTAGGCTTAAGTTACGAAAAGACCGTAAAATAAAAATTTTACTTCTAACTAGAGGTGCTACTTTTATCCGATTACCCGGATCCGATCCAGAACAGAACTGGATCCGACCCGGAACCGATCCGGATCCGGTTAATTTGGGTAGGGTATGGTTTAAAAAATATAACCGATTAAATTATGGGTACAGTTACAAAATTAATAATTTAATATCCGATCCGGATCCGAACCGGAACCGATATTGTAATGGATAGGATATGGGTTTGATTTAGTTATCCGATCCATAACCGAACCCGACCCGATACCCATATAACTACCCGACAAAACATATACGAATAACTATAAAAATACAATTTTACATATAATCAAATCAACAAATATCACGTCAGTAATCACATTTTGCATATTAATTTTTTGAATAAAATTTATTGCTTTGAATATATCATTCAATATCTGCCTTATATATCCTCCTCATAATCATGAAAATTTATTGCTCTGATTGAATGTCATTTGCAATAAAGCTCATTGAAATCAAATATTTGCCATAAATTTAATTCTCTATTCAAACATATTAGTATTAATATTCCATTCATAGATTTTTTGAATCATAGAAAAGGAAATCACCATCTCCAATATTTTACTTTCTAAAAATTATATATATTCTTCAATATTTTGATTTTCAAAAGTTATTTATCTCCAGCCTCCTGAATTCAAAAGATATTAACAAAAAACTTTCGAATATTTTTTGTTACACCATGAGTACTCCAAACAATCAACAATCAAATCCTGAAAATACTACCCAAGTTCCACAAAATATTATTGAAGGCTCTTAATGAGAAAAAAAGAAAAAACATATGTAGTGTGGGAGTTGTGACATATACCCGCTTTGGATCCGGAACCGCCCCATATCTGAACCAGACCCGATAATCCACAAACAAGTTATGGGTATCTATCTACCCGGAACCAAAAGACTAGACCTGAAATATCTACGGGTAGATAGGTTTCTGGATCCGGACCTGACCCGATTTGAAACAAATAAGTATATGGATCGAAATTTGGACCCGAACACTTTTAGGGTACGGGTCCAAATATAATAGTATCCGGACCCGACCCGACCCGATAGCACCTCTACAGATCTACTCCTTGATTGATTTCTAAAAATTAAATCTATTTAACAATTAAATAAATTAATATAATATTTATACCTCATTTCCAAATTTTTATTGGAATGCTCGGAGCATCAAATGTCTGATGCCTCTATCAGTTATCCACCAAGACTAACCAGAGAGCGGTTTATTTCTTTTGCCAGAAATATCGTAAACCGCGGACATTTTACAAAAACACTATTTGCCAAGAAAAGCATTCCGATTCACTAAATAAGCAAAAACAGAAATACCACGACTTTCGCAAATATATTATTTTCTAATCCCGTAAACGAAACCGAGAAAGAGAGAAAATTAGATTATCGATCAATCAGATCGATTCGATATCAAGTGAATTAGTAATTTTCTTTCTACCCCTACTCCTCTATTTATAGGAAATGGATATGGCCCAAAATTACCAAAATACCCTCATAGGTCGGTGCTATAGTGTTTTCAAGTGCATTTACAAAAATGCCCTTGGCCCAATATGAATTGAATTGATTTGGACTTTGACTTTAGGCTTTTAAATTTAATTAAGGCTTTAATTCTAATGGGCTTTAGGCCCAACATATTAATCCATAATTAACATTAAAATTCATTTCATATCCATATAGTTATTCTGAACAATTATATTTCTCTCGGTTGTTCTTTCGGTAACTTTTATACAACGTGTCGTGCACGTTTATAAATTAACAATTGTTTCTGCTTGTCATCCTATTATGACATTTATAATTCAATTATAGCATGTATAATTAATTATAACCATCTTATATTAATCATAATTAATTTATAATTAATCAATAAGATTCTCCAATTAGATCCTATATGGTGTGACCTGATAGGATCTGTGTTATGTTGGTAAATAGAATTAAAACTATTTTAACTTCTACAAATCATAGGAGGCACCTGGCAGAATGCACTATGACCATCCAATTACACAGATGATGCTGTACTGTACAATATCACGATTCAGTAAACTATATACTCGTGTTAATTTTTTTGTCTCATAGCTATCAGATCAGTTTCAAGGTAGGTGTGTGTCATCCTTGCAAACTTAATATTTTCTTGATCTTGAACATATTATCAAATATGTTTACTCTTGTAATCATATTACTCTTGTAATCATACTGCATGCAGATAATCTTATTCTATCAAGGGGCCCAGTGATACTATAACTCGTATAGATATACGAGGGATAATAGCACTTTTGGTAAACTATATCTTCCTTCGCATAAGTTATGTATACCGAAGTGGTACCGTTATAGCTACTTTTTACGGATAGCATTAGATAACAATCACACATACACATCTCTTATGTAGGAAAGATGAATACCTCATACTTTAGAAATTAACACTGAATGAAAGCATTAATGACACTAACACAATTCCATTTAATGTTTCATTCGGGGTCTGCCAATATCATATTCCTGGAACATGTATCTATGTGATTAAAATGACATCTCTTGTCAATGATTTGTAAAACTTAACCATCTTTTAATTCACATACTAACCTTGTAGTGGTAATATAGTGTTCCTGCTAATTACCTCGGTTAGAGACTTTTAAGAGTATATATAATCTATATTATGAAGTTTCACAATTCCAGTCATTAACTCGAAATGATTTATAAATGCAATAATACTCAATGCAATAAAATGATATTTTATTAATCATCCAATTCATGAACAAAACATATATGATAAATTTATCGTATTATTGACTTCTAGATTATTACACTAACAGAATAAAGTGAGAAGTTTATAAATTTAAAATGAGCTTTAATAGAAAAAAAAATCGAATAAATTTGCGAGTTTTTAAAATTAGAAGAGTCAATATCATATAATGAAATCTAGAATGGAAATAAGTAATTTCCAAGTTTATGATGGGTATACATGAAATTCTCCCTATATATTTTTGTTATAGCCAGAGATAAAAAGCGACGTTGACACTTGACAGTGGTTATATATCAGTGTTCTAAATAGCGCGCTATAGCACTGCTATAGCGTTTTTGGACCCCAAACGCTAAGCTATGACATCAAAATACACTATTTGCGCTACGGCCGCTATACAATATGGATTTTTTTAAGCAATTTATATGGGCTTTAAATAAAGATCCAAAAAAGCTCAAATCGAAATTGAATTTGTTGCTACTTGCTACAGATAAATCAATTTGAAATTGGAAATAGAAATAGAAATTTGAATATAAAAAAAGTCCAAACCGAAATTGAAATTTGAATAGAAAAAAAATAGATTATGTCATAAATCATGATGCTTAAGATATTTTTAATAAGAAAAATCGATAGATTATGATATTACTATGGATATTTTGAACCGCAATTTGGACTTTGTACGGGTTCAATATGTATATTATAATTTCTTAATTACTTTGGTGTTATTTATTGTTCTATGAGACTTTAGATAATGTTGATATTTAGTACAAATATTGAATATACGGAATGTAAAAAAAAACGCTATGTGGCATAGCTTCCGCTATAGCGACGCTATTCGCTATAAATATTTTTTGTAGCCTTCCCGCTATGACGCTATAAACGCTATTTAGAACCTTGTTATATATCCATCCTGGATATGTATTATGTAGTCGGTACTTTGAAATGATGTTTTTGTCCTAATATTTAAAAAAGATTTTTATTTATTTACATTTTTGTCTATTTTCGCTCAAATATCAACATTAGAGATATTAGTTAGTTATTTTAGAAATAATATATGATCTCGACATCCGATTTGAATGCTCTTTAATAATGAACTCTTGCTTGATAAAAGAAATATAATTATGAAAGTTTTTAGAACAATATATAGATGAATATGTAGTGATCGATGTGATAAAATTTGTCCGTAATTGAGCAAGAATTCATATCCTCTAAGTCTAAGGTAACATAATATATATATATATATAGAGTACGGCTAACGCGCTTCCTCTAGCATATCAACAATATGCTTCCGGTCTCCAAAATCTATCGAATGGGCTTCAAATGACAAATCCAAACCGTTCAAACCAATCTCCTTACCGAGAGCTTCGTTTTCATATAAAAAATAATATTTTTCGAATATATTTACTATCAAGTCAAGTGGTCAAAAAAATGAGCAAAATAGTGCATTAAAATGCGCACAAAATCCTTCATATTTTGACCGCTTGACTTGATGATAAATAAATTCAAAAATTAAATTTTTTTATATGGAAACGAAGCTCTCAGTAAGGAGATTGGTTTGAACGGTTTGAATTTATCATTTGAAGCCCATTCGATAGATTTTGGAGGCCGGAAGCATATTGTTAATATGCTAGAGGAAGCGCGTTAGCCGTACTCTATATATATATATATATATAGAGAGAGATGGGCTATGGTGCATTGCAATGCATAGGCACCCTTGTGCATTGGACCATAAATCACCCATTCAAAGTCCAAATGACCGATCCAATCCGTTCATCTTGTTCTCCATATTAATATGTGCTTGGAGACCAAATTTTACATTTTTTGGATTTTTTTTACTATTTTTTTAGATTTATTGAAAATCTGAAAATCCGGATGAACAGTAAAAAACAGTAAAAATTTCTGGACCACCAGATCGGCGATTTTCAAAGTGGCTTAATAAATAGTAAAAAAATTCCAAAAAATGTAAAATTTGGTCTCCAAGTACATATTAATATGGAGAACAAGATGAACGGTTTGGATCGGCCATTTGGACTTTGAATCGGTGATTTATGGTCCAATGCACAAGGGTGCCTATGCATTGCAATGCACCATAGCCCATCTCTCTCTCTCTATATATATATATATCGTTATTTTTTGTGACTGAACCAAAAACTAAAACTGATTTTTTAAATTGGCATGAATTCCCCGAGATTTTTATTTTTACCCAAAAAAAAAATTATTTTAATATAATTAACCAAGTTTCTGAAAAAATTAAATTTGTACCCAAACCGTAAATATTATTTACGGTTTGAAATTTTTTTTTTTTTTTTTAGAGAAAAATAGCTCAAATGCTGAAATGAAATATAACACAAAAAAATCGAATTGTTTTTTAAAATATTTGTTAGAAAATACGCTACGAATAGAGCCGATTTTGTGCTAAAATACGGTAAATTACAATAATTATGCTAAAATACGGTAAATTTACTAAAATGCTGAAATTACAATAATTATGTAGAATTATGCTAAAATACGGTAAATTTACTAAAATGCTGAAATTACAATAATTATGTAGAATTATGCTAAAATACGGTAAATTACGCTAAATTACGTATGAATTGGGCCGATTTTGTGGCATCTTTCATAAATCATAAAAAATAGTAAAAAAATTTCAAAAAATTTCAAAAAATTGGTATTCTACAAGTTCATTAGATAACTAATTTACTGAGCTACGTAGATTGAAGAATAGAAATGAAAATCTTAATCGGAAACTTCAACTGAAGTTTTGAGGCCCTTCTCTTTGTTTTTTGGCGATTCTGAATTTGAAAAACTAGCAAAGCAAGTACGAATGCATGCGCATTTTCACAAGCTTTCCGAAAAGTGGTCATTTGCTGAAATCGGACACTCGAGCGCCGTTTTATGGCCGTTTAAAGTTTCGTCGTCGTTTTTTCGCCTTTTCAGTGAAAATATCATCCCAATTCATACGTAATTTAGCTTATTTTAGCATGATTCTACATAATTATTGTAATTTCAGCATTTTAGTAAATTTACCGTATTTTACCATAATTATTGTAATTTACTGTATTTTAGCACAAAATCGGCTCTATTCGTAGCGTATTTTCTAACAAATATTTTAAAAAACAATTCGATTTTTTTGTGTTATATTTCATTTCAACATTTGAGCTATTTTTCTCTAAAAAAAAAAAAAAATCAAACCGTAAATAATATTTACGGTTTGGGTACAAATTTAATTTTTTCAGAAACTTGGTTAATTATATTAAAATATTTTTTTTTTTGGGGTAAAAATAAAAATCTCGGTGAATTCCGAAGCTGTTGTGTAAATATTCAAATTAATCTGAATTTCATAGTCAAAGAATCATTATCACTTCCTTCCTTGAGAATGAGAAATGAGAAATGAGAAGTATCATATTCATACAAGTAGAAGTAGTCAAGTAGTCATATCTCATATGCAGATTATGCTTGCTGCCTGCCTAGTGCCTTGCTCTAAATCTCTAATTACCAACTAATACAAGAAGCCCGGCCCAAGGCCCATAACCAAAGACTCAGGTTCATATCTCATATGAACCGTTCGATCTAAAATCAACGGATTTGTCTACCTGCATAATCCGATGATTTCCCCTACACTTACAACTTACAAGTGGAGCATGTCATGTGGTATGTGGAGAGGCCAAGGAGTGAGGTTTGGATTTGGTAAAGAGCAAAACTGGAATCAATGGCATTCCAATTAGGAGCAACTGCAACTCCTGCTCTTTCTCTCCGACCAAGAAGGCGATCATCATCATGGCCGTTGATGTGCAATTCTCCTTCTCCTCCTCCTCCTCCTCCCAATAAGGTACGCGCGCATTACGCAATGCGGCTCCGGCTCTACTGTTACTTGTTTACATTTCATTTACCAATTTTAATTTTTGTTTTGTTTGTGTATTCTTATCACTATTAATAGGATGTTATTGGTGGGAAGCACAAGCACAAGCACAAGCACTGGTGTTTACCTCACAAATTTTCATGTGATGAATTAATGAATAGGCTTCAGAGTACAATTGCTGCAATGCTTATTTTTTCTCAGATATCCCTGCCTGTTCCAATTCCATCTCCAATTCCAGTTGTAGCTCCAGCTAAAGCCGTTTTATACTCGCCTAATACCAAAATACCAAGGACCGGAGAGTATGCGCTGAGGAAGGCAATTCCAGCAAATCCAAATATGAAAGCTATTCAGGCTAGTCATTTCAATTACTGGAAAATTCTGATTGATTACTCAATGACAGATTTTCATAAAACCCCATAGATGCTGTGAATTGCATAAAAGGCCCATTTTTTATTTTAATTAATTAAGAGCATTAGTGCATTGTTGCTTAAATTCAGAGAATGCTTCATGCAGTTTCTTATAAAGGGATTAATAATAATTTATGGCAAAAATTGAACATATTTCCACGGACATAGCTACAATTGTATATTGTTTGTGTTAGATTTAATTTATCATCTCCATAAATTACAAGTATTACATTAATAGAAGTAAGGACTTGCAATAACTTCATGACTGACCTTATCATTGTTTGTTAAGAGTGAAGTTAATCGTATTGTTAGATGAGTGAGGCTATAGTACTTTGCAAAGCGTGGATTGGTTTGTGCTATGGATCCATATCTCCATTTTTAAAATCCAAATAGTCGATGTGAACCGTTCAACATGAACTTCTAATGAAAAGTACTAGTAGACCAAATTTTATGTTTTTAGAATTTTGTCTTATTTTTTTAAGTAGGTAGAAAATACTTTGTGATGGCCTAGAATTTTTAGATCAGGTGATTTTCTACTTACATAAAAAAATAGTATTTTTTTAAAATATAAAAATTGGTCTTCAAGTACATTTTCATATAAAGAATTAGAGATCATGTTGAGCAGTTTGGATCGACTTTTGAACTTTGAAAACGAAGATATGGATTCGTAGCATGGACCGATACGCGCTTTGCTAAGTACCATAGCCTCACTCTTGTTTGATTGACATTGAGATCCCTCATTATGTTGTCCTTTACTATTAACATTATTATTCTTTTGTCTCCTTTTTTCTTCCTCAAATGCGGGATATGCCGGGAATTTTGCAATTTCTTGGTAATGCACGCGAAAGTTGCACCTGCTGATTAACATTTCATTGTAGGAAACATTAGAGGATATCTCGTACTTATTGAGAATTCCTCAGAGAAAGCCGTTTAATTCTATGCAATCTGATGTGAACAAGGCTCTCAAGGTACAAGTACACTATCGTTATACCTTTTTATCAACTGAATGCATTTATCTCAAGATATATATTTAATCGTCATTTTTCTTAGATTGCCACAGAGGGAAAAGATGCAATATTGGCAAGCATGCCTGAAGAACTAAGAGAAAAGGGTTCTTTGCTTTATGCTTCTCTAATTGATGGAAAGGTATATGACCATCCTTTAACATACTTAAATTTACAAACACTTGCACTCAGTTTTACTAAGAAATTAAACAATAGGAAGAAGTACCAAATATTTTAATAAATTGCCACTATTTTATTAAAGGGAAAACTAATTATTTGAATGATGTGAGAAACTATGCTTCCGGTGATTAGCCTTTAAAATTGCCAGTATTTTATTCGAATGGTGTGAGAATTATGAAATAATGACATAATTACAAAACTAAGTGTTGTGAAGGTAGTTGAAGTTTCACTGGCATGCAATATTGCCAAAACTTATCGCTTTTTTTCGGTTACAATACTGTATGTACCTTATCAGCATATCATACAAGCAATGTTAAAAGGCAAACTAATATTAGGTACCAATACCATCTTTTAAATTTATTTTACAATGCACAATGAGGGGGCCTTTTTGTAAATACTAAAAACTCAGAGGCCTTAGAACCGTTGGACAATACAGAGGCTCTTTTTGCACACTCTGTTTATTCATGCAATTTTAACATTATCTTTATTTAAAAATATTTTTGAAGGGTGGGTTGCAAGATCTTATAAAGACCATAAAAGAACAAGACCCCGATAAGGTGTCTGTCAGTCTAGCCTCCTCCCTAGACACAGTTGCCGAATTGGAGTTGCTTCAGGTAATTGATCTATTGCATCTGAATACCTAACTATAAACATCTTTTTAATATTCTGATATTTAAAAATTAAATTCGTTAACAGGCTCCGGGCTTGTCTTTCCTCTTACCCCAGCAGTACTCGAATTACCCAAGGTGATTGTATGCTGAGACCGGGCCAACCCAAATTTTTGTATGGATGAATAATACTTGGTGCATGTGCTTGTTTTATATTTTTACATGGTCAGAATGAATATAGGTTGATTGGGAGAGCAACGGTTGAATTCACAATAGAAAGAGGTGACGGCTCCACATTTTTCCCTACTGCCGGCGGTGAGCCCCAATCTGTTGCTAAAATTCAGGTACATTATATATTTGTTTGGTTTCTTATTTCTTTTAGAATCTTAGAGTACCCATTTTACTCCTTATTAAAAAATATATACGTCGCATGTTTAAGAAAAAAGTCAGTCTTCCAATTAGTCGATTTCCGAGGGCAGATGGTTCATTCCTCAAGCGTCAGAAGTAGAACAATGATTCATTTGTCCTTGAAAACCGACCAATTAGAAGATTTAACTTTTTCTTAAACAAGCTACATATTTTTTATTTTTTTAAACAAAAGGGTAAAATGGTACTTTTTAAATTTGAAATGAGTTTTAATATAGAAGGCAATAAAATGGGTAACTTTGTGAGTTTTTGAAATTTAGGAGAGTAAATATGATATTATGAATTTTAGAGGGGGGAATACGTAATTTCAAAGTTTTGGAAGAGTCTACGTGAAATTCCCCCTTAATTTTATAGCGTAAACATTTTTTACAATCAATGTAGGTTGTAATTGATGGGTACTCAGCACCACTGACTGCCGGCAACGTTGCCAAATTGGTAAGGTATCTATCAGAATCAGACTACTCCTAGTTATTCTATTACTTCTCTTATTATATATTTTTTGTATTGTGGAAATAACGTGGATTGCTGAGTTAGAGAGTTGTCATTTTAAGGTGATGGACGGAGCATATGACGGGGTGAGACTGAAATGCACAAGCCAAGCAGTGTTAACAGATAATGAAATAGAGAAATACGGGAATAGTTTACCTTTGGAGCTGATGCCTTCAGGGCAGTTTGAACCGCTGTATAAAACAACGCTTAGTGTTCAGGTAGTTATTTTAATTTTTACCGAAAGAGGTTTAGATGTTCAGTTCAATAGCAATCTCATGTTCTTGTTAATTTTTTTGTTTTATTTTCATCATCTTGTTATCTCTTGCTAGGACGGTGAATTGCCAGTCTTGCCCTTGTCGGTGTATGGAGCGGTTGCTATGGCGCATAGCCTTGACTCTGATGAATACTCCTCTAATTCCCAATTCTTTTTCTATCTCTATGACAAGCGAAATGTTAGTAAACTTGCTACCTTGGATCTTAATATTCCCTCTGAATTATTACTTTCATTTGAAGTTTGTTTATAAATATTATTATTATTGATTTTTTTTTTTTTTTTTTGAAATGATGTGCAGGCTGGTTTAGGAGGTCTATCATTTGATGAAGGCCAATTTTCAGTCTTTGGGTACACTACAAACACTCTTGAACAAATTTATCTTATTTATTATTAATCAAAGTTGAGAAGTACAACCTATCAAAACTTAAACAGGTATACTACCGGTGGAAGAGAAGTGCTTTCACAGATCAAAACAGGAGATGTTATTAAATCTGCAAAGATAGTTCAAGGACTAGACCGCCTTGTCCTTCCACAGGAGAGTTGATTCAGGATTTTGGTTTTTCTCGATTACATTTTTTTTTTAATCAAAAGCCTTTTTGTAAACGAAACATATCAAAATTCAAATTAAGAGTCATGTAAATTATAAAACAAGCTATCATAGAGTCTCATGCTGTATCTCAATATATAATTTGTTGTAATTTGGTCATTCCATGTTGTTAGTTCTCTGATGCTGCGTTATAAATAGCCTGATATTGTTGTGAAATGAATTTTTGCATATTAACTGATCTTGCCTCTGTTACTTTTCTAGCAGAACTTACTGCTAAATTTATAGTAATAAATATTAGATAAGGACATCAAGCTTTATTGGGTGAGTCACACAAGCGAGTACAGAGATCTAGAGATAAACCACATTTGTCCTACAAGATTTTGTTGTTTTCTTTTGCCTCCAAGATGAAAAAATCATGAGAACTTATGAATTGGTTGAGTTTCAGCAACGACATTTCTCAATTTGGGGATAGCCGTTGAAGAGAGAGATGAGATGATGCAGTTGGAAGACAAAAGAAAGGAGTATTCTCAGGCAGATGGGCCTTTTGGGCTAGGAGCAAAGAAGAGACAATTGGGCCAAGCGGCATTAATTTAGAAGAATTGGGAATGGGCCAATCACTGGACGATGACAGTCAGAATCGTTATTCTAATGGGGACCAGCCAGTGCATCCTCATTCCTCAGTGAATGAAGAAACATGAAAGGTTGTAATAGGTAATAGGTGACTATAAGTATCTTTTAACTCTTTTCAATTTTATCACTATTAGAATTTTAACCCATTTTTTTTTTCTTCAAGTTAGTCTCAAATTATCTCAATAAATCTAATCTTATTATTGCAATTAAATCATTTAGTTCATAACATCTTCCATCAACTAATATATGTGCTTTCAGCTACTGTCACTTCATGATATTAAAAGTGGGAGTAAAATAGGTCCAACATCCACCAAACTCAATTTGAATTCAAAATGAGTGCATGCTGCTTTAATATTTGTGCATACAAGAATCTTTAAAATGAATCAGATATGAATGCTGCTCGTTGAACCCAACTTTGAATCGGATAAACATCATACCAGTCTTTTCCCCCTTAAAAATACTATCTTCATAGCTATGAGTAAATCTTACAAATTAGTTGAAGTCTTCATTTTTCTTTCGTAGATAATTTTGAAACAATTTGTAGCAAATTTGAAATAGAGATTTGAAGATGGTTAGTGCTATAATAATTATTTTCAATAAAATATAAATATGTGAATTTATGTCGTAAATATTTTTAATAAAATATCGATACTATTAAGTTAGTCTTTTACTATCTTTTTAAATATTTATAATATAAATTTGTTGATTTTCCCTAATATCTTATTAAAGATTCATAAATGTATAAGAAAATAAATATAAATTAATAAAGACATCTTATATCAAACTTTTAACTAAAAGTAAAAAAAAAGAGACTTATTGACAAATAATTTAGAACTCTTTTTGTTTATATAAAAAATAAAATCTTTCTACTATCAACCATACAACTTAAAAAGATATTTAAATTAAGAAACAAATAGCAAATGCATGACAGACAATGCAAAATACATTTCTCTATTGCAAAAGTTATTGTAAAGTTCATTCTTATATCAGATCACATTTTTCTTAATGTGTTATCTAATCGGACGGTCGGAATTAAAACTCAAACAGTAGATTAGCTCATTTGAAAAGGAATTAAAATGACGTTGAAAAATTCGTCAAAATCGATGGCATTAAATGAGAATCATATCATAGGGTAGGGAATGCGTTACAAAAACTTATTTTTCCGCCTACTCCCAGTCCCAGATGCAGATGGTGCATATTATATTATATTATATATCTTGAATGAAAATAAGAATCGACAACTTGAAACTTGAAACTTCATACATTTAAGGGAGAATCTCACGTACATTCCTGAAAAATATTAAAATTACGTATTTTTCTCTTCTAAAATTTGAAATATCGTAATTATCCTTCCAGATTTCAAAAACTCACAAACTTACACATTTCATTCGTGATTTGGTGGCTTCCAAGCGTATACTACTCGTTCGTTTCATGTCATCTCAAGACCAGATTGCTGATGTGCTTACGAAGAGTCTCGGATCCTCTCGTTTCACACAATTAAAAACCAAGCTCTGTGTTTTTCCTAGCCCACAGCGCCGGCTTGAGGGGGGTGTTAGCGATACTGTCACAACTGACTAAAACAGTTAGTTAGGGAGATTAGTTACAAGAGATTGTTAGCAGTCAGTCAGGAAGTTAGTTACAAGAGATTGATTAGCAATTAATGAGTACTGATGTACTGCCCTGCCTATATAAAGGCCACCTCTGTAACTTGTATTCAGTGAACAAGATAAATTGAGAAATTTGAGAAATTTGAGAAAAATGATTTCTAATTATTAATAAACATTTTGACTGGAAAGGGATACTTGTGGGGACACATACATATATAGATATAGAATACTTGGGTAAGGTTCCTGGGGAGTTGTTGCATAGCAAATAGCATAGTGGATACATATAATTGGGTATGGGGGCGCGGCGCCAAATTCAGTGAACTGTCAAAAGGTTACTCCCTTTTGTCTTCTTTACCACTTATACTAATGGTTGGTTGGTTGGTTGGTTGGTTTATATATGCGCGCAGAATACTAATTAAAAGGGCCATTGAATTCAAATTTTATTACCAGAGAATAAAGATTCAGGAAATAATGAACCACCTGTGGTTCTTGAAATACCTCCCAAGGGAACTAACTGAGACAACACAGGAGCAAACTCACCTCCTGTGGCATTTAGAAAGGAACTATTTACAAAGATGCCATAGATGACTTAAGTGGATAGGTTAGATACTTGGATATAATCTTGCAAAGGTACCAAAACAAACTGTAATAACTCACCACCATCTGTCCTATCAGTACAGCATTGGCTTACACATCATGCCTGATCTCGCTAATACCAAGCAATTCAGCTTTACTGGTACCAAGCTTCTCATGCTCCAATCATCTGCTCAAACATTTCTTGACGATCTAAACTTTGTAGTAAAAATACATAAGATAAAGAAATCAAGTCAGAATATATGGGTCAATGAAGGAGCATTTCCTTTTGTATGCACTGTGCTGCCAATAAAGAGCTGTTATAAGCAAAATAAAGATGGCGTAAGATTGGGTCGGCACCAAAATATTTGTTACATTTCTTAAACAGTTGACATTACAGTAACAGCCGGATATTCATCTACCCTAGAATATTATCAAATATTGACCAGATCAGTTATACATCAATTGGTTCTAGTCCAACAATATAGTTAGTAACTTCAAATATTAACAACCACATCATGGTATAATAGAGACAAATCAATATCATTATTGCACAAAGACATAAATTAATCCGAGGTTAATGACTTAGTAAGCTTCAGTAACCTTCCCAATAACAGCTAATTAATTTTAATCACAGTAATCAGAATGCAATAACAGTGTGAATGCAAAAAAAAAAAAAAAAGGCAAAAAAAAAGAACGCCACATAAAATTATTTACCTGATATGAAAGAAAACAAAAGAAAATTAAAAAGCTTCTATATTCTTTCGATATTAATCTCATGCTGATCAGAGCATCGTTCGTTAAGCCAAGCAAGAATATCCTGACGTACCATGGCGACATTCTCGTCAGGTTCGCCAAACAACAGGGAATGCAACATCCCATCATATATCTTTATGGATTTATCTTCACTTCTCGCCTCTTCATACAATGCCTTACTGACAGCTGGGTCCGTGACCTCATCGGCACTCCCATGTAAAACCAAGAAAGGAATTGAGACCTCATGGAGTCTCGAGCCAAGCTCGTCAGTTACTCTTAGTAGCTCCACTACTGTCCCCAGCCTCGGTTTCCCAAAGTACCTGATTCGAGTCATTTGATGAGATTTTTGCATGATTGATATTTGGTAACCATTAAAGTCCAGGTTAGAGATGTCTTACTATTGAAGTATTAATTGTATATTGTGCTTTTATTGAAGGTGGTTAATTACTCAATTATTCAATGTTATTATCTTTTCTTTTTTGAGTGAGGCTATGGTAATATGCATACTACAGATCGACCCTTACTATATATCCATATCTCTCTTTACAAAGTTCAAACAGTCGATCTGAACCGTTAAACATGATCTCCATTACTCTGTATGAAAATGTAATTGTAGACCAAATTTTACATTTTTTTGGAATTTTTTTAGATAGGTAGAAAATACTTGATCTAAAAATTCCTAACCACCTAAAGCAGTGATTTTCTACCTATTTAAAAAATTCTAAAAAAATACAAAATTTGATCTTCAAGTACATTTTATATGGAGATCATGTTTAACGGTTCGGATTGACTGTTTGAACTTAGAAAATAGACATGGATTGATCCGTAATATGCATATTATCATAGCCTCACTCGTTATTTTTTTTTTTTCCTGATTTTAGCCAAATATCAAATTGGGGAGACATTGTTGCCTCTCTAATCAGGTTTAACAATCTATGGCAATTTCAATACCGAACCCATTTAAGCGAATAAAATCTCAATATGTAAAAAGAAAAAAAAAATCCATTCAAACCACTTACTATTTCATTTCTGTACTCTCAACAGGTTAAATAAACTAACTTTTAACAAACTAAATTACTACCTCATGGGATTACACATAGCAAGCACCCTCTTTTCTGGCACCTTGACCGATATCTCGACGAGGTCAGCCGTGGGGACCACAGCCAGTGTCGGTAAAAACCTGGCAACAAACCTCAGAGCCATCTCCACCGGCCAGGGGGGCTTGATGCGGTCCGATATCTTGCACATCGGTGCGACAAGCACGGCACCGGCCCATGACTCAGCAGGCATGGTCAGGTGCATCAGCAAGCACAATGCTCCCCCCATTGACTCCCCAAATAAGAATGATTTGCGGCCATGGTTCTCGGGGCGGGCCCGCACGGACTGGAAGAAGGCCTGGAGGTCGTCGAGCACCAAATTGAGGTCGGGCACGAAGGCGCGAAGCCCGGGTGATCTGCCGTGACCGGGAAGGTCTGCGGCAAAGCATGCGAAGCCATGACTAGCGAGGAAGGTGGCGGTCAATTGCATGGTCCAGCCGGTGTCATTGCCGTAGCCGTGGATCATGAAGACCAGGGCACGCGGCGATCCGACAAGTGGGGCCCAGGAGCGGGTAAAGAGAGACCGACCCGATGGGGCCGTGAAGTGGGTCGAGGCGCCGGAGACACCGTGGAGCGCGTAGTACTCCTCCTCTGTCTCCGGCGAGTTTCCCCAGAAGTTTCGGTACTTGCTGGCGGGTTGTACCGGTTCCGGTTCCGGTACCGGTTGGCTTTCCATCGGTACGGCAGGAGGGAGAACAAGGGATGGAAAGGGGTAGGAGATGGGAAAAGGGATACGCTCATAGCCTCATACGCAACAGAGAAGAGAAGAGAAGAGATACTTGGCGTGGGAACTGCGGAAGGATACTTTTTGATTCTTTTTCTTTGTTTCATTATTTTTTACCTATTCAATTCTGAATTTGGAGCATATTCTTTAATAAGATTTTGCTAACTGCAACCACCAACTACCAATCACCTTTCATTTTGGGCTCATGGGCTTGGAATGGGCTTTGCGTATAACTTGTGCGGATTCAGTGCATGTAAATCTTAATACGGATCGGACGGTTCCAATTAGACATTATGCTGAATATTGATCCCATGCCCATCCAACCACCAACCACTTTTTTAACAGTTGCTTTCTTGTTTTTTTTTTTTTTCCCTTTCTTTTCTAGTCAACATTTGTATTATATACAGGCTACACAATCCACTAACTTCCCAAATAAAATTAATGGTACATCAAAAAGATGTTTTTGCTCTGAGTTCATATATAACACATGCACCGGAATTTAACAAATGCGTTTGTGTTTTCACCTTTCCGGCCGAGATTTTTATTAATACCCTAAAGAAAAAAATAAATATTAAATATGCCGTCTGTTCGATTTTTTTTTTAAATATGCCCTAACCGCCCTCCAATGGGGCGGTTCACCCCGCCCCCTATGGGGCAATCCACCCGGCCAAGAAAACCGCCTCACAGGGGGGCGGTCCACTATAAATTCTATAAAAATCCGAATTCTAGTTCTCCTTCTCCCTCACATTTCATTCTCCCTCACAACACTCACCCCCGGAAGCGTCATCGCTCTTTACCGTGCCGATTAAGGTATTTTTTTTATTTCATTATTTTTATTTTTATTATATTATTATTTTATTATTACTGTTCATGATTACTGTTCGTCATTACTGTTCACGATTACTGTTCATTATTTATTATTATTTTTTAATTATTTTTTATTAATTTTATATTTTTTTTTATTTTTTTTGTTACTAATAATTTAATTGTGTATTATTATTTTGTAACTGATAAAAATTTGTTTATTAATGTAGCTATCAAAATGTTGATTACACTGTATGTGGGCGGGAAGTTCGTGATGGGCATGGAGGGAGTACATTACACGAAAGATCCAACCCACGGCTTTGAGGTTAATGAAAACACCTCATTTTTGGAACTTAAGCAAAAGGTATTCGAAAGGATTGGTGTAAACCCCAACCGGTATGACATAGATTTAGTTACTCGGGTTGACACAGGGAGAGATAGACCTTACTACGTAAAGTATCCAATAACAGATGAGGATGGTTAGAGATGTGTTTACAATACTTTTTAATCTACGGGTACCTCGATAATGAAGTTATATTCCAGAAAGGTTCTGCGTCGCTCCGGGATTGGACCTTCTATGAACAATACAGGTTATGATAGCCCAGTGCAGTAGCACTCGGGTTTTGACCACTCGGGTTATGACAACTCGGGTGACCGAAACTTGGGTCATGTACCACCCGTTCATACTGATTACACTGCTGATTATACCACCGATTATACCACCGACCTACCACCACCACCACCACCACTGCCTCCTATTCAACTCGTAATCCAAGCCAGATTTTCTTCTGTACCACCGTCCGTACCTATACTGGTACCTGTTATTGTTCCCCGGAGAGATGCTATGCTGAAGGCTGAAGGGGTTGATGCCATACCGGAACATGAAATGGACTCGGGTGATAGTTGGGACGGAGATTGGGATTCTAATCACTTATCAGACGGTGATGGAGATTATTCACCCAGGCATGACAGATTTCCGATTAGAGGTCGGACAAACAGACATTCGGTAGCCACTGCTTTTGAAGAAGCCAACATCAGTTATTTTTGGAAGCGTGTCGTTTACGACTCAGAACTTGCTCCGAATCAGGTTTATACTAGCATAGAGGAACTTGTGAAGAAAGTCTATGAAACCCATATTCATGGCAACTGGGAGTGCACAATACAAAAAAGAGACCAAAAAATATTAGTTGTTGTTTGCAAAGACTCACCGCGATGCGAGTTCCGACTGTATGCAACCCCTGTGGGTAAGGGGGAGGCATGGATCATTAAAAATGTAAATCCCTCATATATGCAAGTCTGCGTCGTCAAGGACAGACCATGCACAACTTACGGCATCACTTATTGCCGATGTAATTGAGCGGGATGTTAAGGATGACCCATCGATCAGCCTTAAGGAGGTCGGTAGGGCGGTGAGACGCGCTTACGACCATGTAATCCCAAAATACAACAGGTTGTGGAGAGGACATGAACTTGCGATTTGCAGATTGTTCGGTAGTTGGAAGTGCTCATACAACTTGCTTGCACCACTGCTCCAGGCCATAACAAGTACAAATCCCGGCACAAAGTTTGAATGTTGAAATGTCACCGATCCTGATGATCATGACGCGGTGCAATTCAAGGCCATAGTATGGGCGTTTGGTCCGTGCATTCAGGTTGTGCCATATATTATACCTGTTATTAGTATAGATGCATGCTTCTTGTCTGGCCGTTACAAGGGGAGGCTGTTGATAGCATGTGCATATGATGCTGAAAACCAGTTGTTGTCTTTGGCATTTGCAATTGTCGAGAAGGAGGACGGTGAAAATTGGGGTTTTTTCATAGTTTTTTGCAAAGAGAGGTGGTTGGGAACAGGTTCTTCTGTGTTGTTCTCTCTTGGTTAGAGAAGAGTTTCAGTACAGACAGGCTGTACTTTTTAGAACCTTCGTATACTCTCGATTCAGACCGCAAGTGAACAGTCCTACTCGTTCGTATAGTCGGGTATCGATCCACAGAGACGGTTCAAATCTGAACTTTTACTCAACTTGGCTAGGTACTAGAAGTTTGAAGTGGTGTTTGAGTTGTTTATATTTCCTAAATTCAGTCAACGAATGCAATAACAGTAAAGGAAAGCAATTAAATGTTTGGTTTTGGACTACTGTAAGAAAAAGGCGTTTCAAGGGTTTCAGACTTCGTCCTCAACTTTGCTGCTCTGGACTTGTCACGCGACCCGCATACTCTCGTATGCGACCCTTGTGACGCGACTCGCGTGCTCTCCAACGCGACCCGTGTAGCCCTCAAGCCACTCTGGACCTTTCACTCGACCCGCACACTCTCGTATGCGACCTTGTGACACGACCCGCGTGCTTTCACACGCGACCCGCGTGGTCCTGGAGCTGATACTGCATGTTTCTGATTCTGGTTGTTTAAATCGTGTAAGGTTCGATTGACCGCACCTAATGTCACTAAACCTCAACTCTCGTGTATTGGCTTAATAGACCTGGTACGGAATTGCAATTTCACCTTCTTAGATTTAAATCAAACCTAAGTTCTTAATTCCGTTTACTAAAGGTATCCACAACCTTTCGACTAATGGAAATTTCACCTTTCGGCTACTATTGATCTCACCTCTCGGATCTCAGACCTACCTCAAATACTTAACCTAATTCGCAAGAAACATCAAGGCCAAATTACAAAAAGAAATGTCATAAGAAATCAATAGTAGACAATCAAGAATCAATCAAGCAATTTAGGTCAAGCAATCTCATTAATACAAGAATCAAGAAACACGAATAACAATTCAGATTCAAACAACATTCATTATCAAGCAAAGTTTTAGACTACATCCAAATCCCTCAAAACTACAAAAACTACTCAAGCATAATAGAAAACAAAATAGAAGAGATAGAGATAAGGCAAATCATGATGGAGGAGAAGAGAAATGAAGAGGATCAAGCTTCAATCGAAATCTCAGCCGAATTCACCCTTTTGCTCCAGGTCACCCCTCCTCTGTCGCGCGCCAAAGCTGAAGCTTCAAACTCCCGATCTCTCTGTCTCTGTCTGTGAAATGATTTCTGGACTTGATTCTGTTTAATTCGCGCAGGCCTGTATATATAGAGATCTTAATGGGCTTCAATTGGGCCTGGCGCAATTAATTCGACGCGACCCGCATTGGTTCGGATGCGACCCGCGTCGGGTTGGGTCTGGTGCGCGCTATGAGGGTCGCGTCTGAGGTCGCGCTGGGCTGTGATGCGACCCGCGTCAGATGGGACGCGGCCCGCATGGAGGAAGTCAGAACTCTGCCCTTTTGCCTGTTTGCGCCTATTTCCTGCAAAGTGATAACCAACATGCAGCAGTACCATGTTCTATTGATATTCAATGTAAATATTGCAATTTAATGGTTCAAAATTTGATGTCTGGTTTGGAAATAGGCCGAAACAATAGATCTAATAATGAGACATCAGTCATATCAGACCAGCACAAAATAATCAAATATGTCTTTGATCGAACATAATTCAGGTGGTCGACAGCTCACGGTGAATGTGTGCACAGCTGTGTATGCAACACGTTGCAGACAACCTCCACAAGCATGTCGGATACGACCAATGGGTTGCAGATACATTTAAAATTGGATGCAGAAGGAAGAAGCCGAGAAGGCTGGAAGAGATGTTCAAAGAGTTTGCCAAGGTATGTATATTTTAGATGAAATTTTAATAAACTAATTACTTATATTTTTCTAATCTGAAAATTTATTTCTGTGTAGTATTGTCCGAAGGCAAATTTGTACTTACTCAATGTGGGGAAAAATAATCCGAGAGATCTGCAAGAACCACCCGCATATAAGAAAATATTTTAAGCAAAAGATGGAGGTTGGAGATGGGGAATAATGATGACAAATGGGTCTGAGTCCTTGAATGCTGTTTTCAAGCAGAGCCGAATGTTGCCCATGGCAGCCATTGTGGAGGACACTTTCTACAAGCTAAATGCATGGTTCGTTAACCGGCGTGTTAAAGCACGAGAATTACTCATCAGGAACTAGACGTTTTCAACAAGAGTGAAGGGCAAACTACGTAAACATAAGGAGAAAGGTTCAGTTATGACCGTTGTCCTGTATGGGGATCGCACCTTGGAATTCGAAGTGCACTCTCTAAATGTTGTCATTATCGGAGAGGGCAATACTGTAACATGTACATGCCAAGGAATCCAACTAGCTCATCTACCTTGTTCTCATGTTATGGCGGTGTGCCGAGTGAGAAACTTCTGTGATGATGATTTTGTCGCCAACATGTACCGTACCAATCACCTTGCGAGTACTTGGGGTGCATCCTTCCATCCTTATCCCAACCAGCATGCGTGGCCAGCCTACGTTGGGGATAAAATCATCCCACCTAACAAGATCAGGTTAGGGAGAATACTTTGTATATGCACTGACCATCTTTTTAATATAGTTATTTAACTTCTTTTTATATCAGAAAATGAAGAAGGCCCCACAAGCGTGCTGTAATGACAATGGATCAGATGCAGGGTAGGCGAATGGGACATCAGGCTCACCGTTCAACTTGTGATAGGCAGCGAGCAGGTACATTTCATTTTATATTTTACAATTTCAATAACATATCATTTTTTGTGAACTGGAATGCAGATGCCATCAACGAAGCCAACGAACGAGAATAGCCGGCTTTATGAACCAGCATCTTGGACATCCTGGACAATTGTACTTTTTTCTCTCATTTTTAACTCGATCACTAGTTGAATCTACCTTGGTTTTTACATCGATCACTGGGTCGTCACGATTGAACGACCTACCTCGGTTGCTCTCTTTCTCTTTACCTCGTTTGTTACTGTCCATTCTTCTCATCTAAAAAGTATGAACAATAATAAACAATAATAAACAATAATAATAATAAAATAATACAAAAATAATACAAAATAATAAAAATAATACAAAAATTAAATAATATAATAATAACAAAAACAATAAAATAATAATAAACAATAATAATAAACTAAATAATAATAATAATAATAAAATAATAACAAAACAAAAAAAAATTTACCTGCGGAGCACAGTAAAGAGCGAGGAGGAAGAGTGAGGGAGAAGGAGAGCTAGAATTCGGGTTATTATAGAATTTATAGTGGACCGCCCCCTGTGGGGCGGTTTGGTGGGTAGGGTGAACCGCCCCATGGGGAGGCATATTTAAAAAAAAATTCGAACAGAGAGCATATTTGATATTTGCTTTTTTTCTTTAGGGTATTAATAAAAAATCGGTCTTTCCGGCGAAGAGAAAACAACAATTAAATTTTTACAGCTTAGACATTTATAGAATCCCTTAATGTAGGATCTGCATGCTCTGAGGCCTGAGCAGCTTGCATGTGATGTGATGCATGTCCATTGGATTTCAATAATGTCATCAATCTTATTTCAGAATGCCAACTCATATCAGACACACACACACACATACATTGTGAGTGTTTGGAGCAAAATATATGGACCACGCACTCACACGCGCATTTTTTATTGATTTGATTGTGCACTGCTTAAAGTTAAACTAGCTTTGTTAATATTTTACTTTGACATTATATATGTTGTTTGCTCACTATATGGTAAACATATTGAAAGAGTTAGTTTGACTTCATGAAATGTAACAATCATATATATACAGAGGAGGGATCCGATTACACTTTTTTGGTGACACACTTTGACACCTATCATTTTCAAAGTCCAAATAGTCGATTCAAACCGTTCAACATGATGGATATATTAAAATGTGCTTGGAGATCAAATTTTACATTTTTTTTGAATTTTTTTACTATTTATTAAGATGGTTACAAAATCGTTGTTTTTCAATAGTCTGAAAACAGTGCACCCAAATTCTGGACCATGTGATCAGCAATTTTCAAAGTGGCTTAATAAAATAGTAAAAAAATTTCAAAAAATGTAAAATTTGGTCTCCAAGTAGATTTCAATATGGAGAACAACTTGAACGGTTCGGATCGACCATTTGGACTTTGAAAATCCAATTTTGAATCGGTAGCACTTCGGCCGAAGTGCTACCGAAAGCACTTCGGCCGAAGTGCTACCGAAAGCACATTAGTCTATCTATATATATATATATATATATATATAGAGACTGGCTAAGCTCAAAACATTTGCACCAAGCCCATGGTGCAAACGTTTTGGTTCTCCTATTTGCAAAGTCCAAACGGTCGATCCAAACCATTAGATATTTAATCCATATTAAAATGTGCTTGGAGACCAAATTTCACATTTTTTGGAATTTTTTTGCTATTTATTAAGCCACTTTGAAAGTTGCTGATTCGGGTGAACAGTAAAAACAGTGCAATCAAATTCTGGACCGTGTGATCAGCAACTTTCAAAGTGGCTTAATAAATAGCAAAAAAATTCCAAAAAATGTAAAATTTGGTCTCCAAGCACATTTCAATATGGAGAATAACTTGAACGGTTCGGATCGACCGTTTGGACTTCGAAAATCCGAAAACAAATCGTTTGCACCAAACCCTTGGTGCAAACGTTTGTAGCTTGGCCACTCACTATATATATATATATATATATATATATATATATATATATATATATAGAATTTTGCTATTGTGCTTCATGAAGTAAAACCCATATTGTACTTCACGCTCATACACCCATTTCCAAAATCCAAATCGTCAATCCGACCGTTCAAGTTGTTCTCCATATTGAAATGTGCTTGGAGACCAAATTTTACATTTTTTGGAATTTTTTTACTATTTATTAAGCCACTTTGAAAATCGCTGATCCATTGGTCCAGAAATTTTTACTGTTTTTTACTATTCACAATGGATCAGCGATTTTCAAAGTAGCTTAATAAATAGTAAAAAAATTTCAAAAAATGTAAAATTTGGTCTCCAAGCACATTTCAATATGGAGAACAACTTGAACGGTTTGGATCGACCGTTTGAATTTTAGAAATGGGAGAATGAGCGTGAAGTAAAACTTCGTTTTACTTCATGAAGCACAATAGCCCTACTCTATATATATATATATATATATATATATATATAGAGTCCGACTAGGCTACTCCATGGAGTAAAATGACTTGGTACTCCACGCCATATCTTCATTTTCAAAGTTCAAATAGTCGATTCGAACCTTCCAACATGTTCTCCATATTGAAATGTGCTTGGAGACCAAATTTTACATTTTTTGGAATTTTTTTACTATTTATTAAGCCACTTTGAAAATCTGAAAATCCTTATGAACAGTAAAAAACAGTAAAAATTTCTGGACCGCCGGATCAGTGATTTTCAAAGTGGCTTAATAAATAGTAAAAAAATTCCAAAAAATGTAAAATTTGGTCTCCAAGCACATATCAATATGGAGAACAACTTGAGCGGTTCGGATCGGTCGTTTGGATTTTCAAAATGGAAATAATGAGGCGTGGAGCACCAAGTCGTTTTACACCATGGCTTAGCTAAGCCCAGCACTATATATATATATATATAGAGCTGGGCTATGGTGAGTTGCGAAGTAAGATGTCATTTTTACTTCACGCTCATATTTTTATTTTGAAAATCTAAATGACCGATCCGAACCGCTCAACATGTTCTCCATATTGAAATGTGCTTGGAGACCAAATTTTATAATTTTTGGAATTTTTTTACTATTTATTAAGCCACTTTGAAAATCGCTGATCGAATGGTCCAGAATTTTTTACTGTTTTTTACTGTTCACCCGGATCTGGGATTTTCAAAATGGCTTAATAAATAGTAAAAAAATTCCAAAAATTATAAAATTTGGTCTCCAAGCACATTTCAATATGGAGAACATGTTGAGCGGTTCGGATCGGTCATTTAGATTTTCAAAATGGAGTATGAGCGTGAAGTAAAACGACGTTTTACTTCACAACTCACCATAGTCAATCTCTATATATATATATATATATATATATGAGTAGGGTTCCAATGCCTCATCTCCTCATACCTCATGTTATATATCTCAATTTTCAAAGTCTAAACTATCGATCCGACCGTTCAACATGATATTCATACTAAAATATGCTTGGGGATGAAATTTATAATTTTTGCAATTTTTTTACTATTTTTTAAGATAGGTACAAAATCACTGTTTTTTGAATGGTCCAGATACAGTGATTTTGTACCTATCTTAAAAAATAGTAAAAAAATTGCAAAAATTATAAAATTTCATCCCCAAGCATATTTTAGTATGAATATCATGTTGAACGGTCGGATCGATAGTTTAGACTTTGAAAATGGAGATATATAACATGAGGTATGAGGAGATGAGGCATTGGAACCCTACTCTATATATATATATATATATATATATATATAGAGAGAGAGAATGGCTAAGCTCAAAACGTTTGTTCCTGGACTCAGGAACAAACGGGTCGGTTCTCCAATTTCCGAAGTTCAAACAACAAATCCAAACCGTTAGATGTTCAATCTATATTAAAATGTGCTTGGAGACCAAATTTTACATTTTTTGGAATTTTTTTACTATTTATTAAGCTGGTTTGAAAATCGCTGTTTTCTAATGGCACATAATTTTAATAAAAACAGCGATTTTCAAACCAGCTTAATAAATAGTAAAAAAATTCCAAAAAATGTAAAATTTGGTCTCCAAGCACATTTTAATATAGATTGAACATCTAACGGTTTAGATTTGTTGTTTGAACTTCGGAAATTGGAGAACCGACCCGTTTGTTCCTGAGCCCAGGAACAAACGTTTTGAGCTTAGCCATTCTCTATATATATATATATATATATATATATATATAATTTTATCTTCTATTGATTATGTGGTGTACGAAGTCAAAGTAGCTCTGTCAATATTTATACCCCAGTAGGCCAGTATATATGTATTAATGTAAGAGTCAATGCATGTCTTCTAGCGGTGGTCTCACCAAGGACAATATTTAAGTGTCAATATTAATTATTAAATTAATATGTACATCATATATATGCAAAAATATTATGTGACATGAGATGAGATGAGATTAACTCTCTGCATCTACCAAGTACCAACTGTACTCTCATGACATTTAAACATGCATGTGTAGCCTAATTAGTGTGTGATGCAACCAGCTTACGTCACACACCTTCCATCTCACAATATTAATTGTGCGTGTATATTATTTCATCAAGTGCTCAAATATATTTAATCATTCAATTAATTATTAATTATTATCAAATTTAATTATATAGTTGAAATCTTTTTAATTTATAACAATGAACATCAGCGTTGCGTGTGAGGTATATCAAATTTTAATGTACAAATTTATTAGTTTATTAATTAGGTGATCATCTGTAAAAAAATTATATATTTTTATTTTGCATATTATTTGATAGCATTTATTTCAATTTAAAATATAATTAGCTTGTAATACATATTAATTTATTTTCGGAGCGAAGCAAAAAAAAAAAGACCAAATGATTAATTAATTTGGTCACTTCCAAGTGCATTTGGCCAATTTAACTTAAAAACAAGAACGTAAGAGGAAAACAAAAAAGGAAGGGGAGAAAGCTTTCATTTTTTTTTTTTTGTATTTTTCTTTCTCCCAATTATTGGGAGGTTAAAACTGGTTCAAACACTGAACAGCTAATTAATGTATGGAATAATGGAATGACGCAAAATTAATAATTAGTAACATGAGACAATTAATTGAAGCGGATCAATGCATATATAACCCTCAGGGCTAAATAACATATATATATTAATTAATTAAGCACATAATTAAACAAACAAACTATATTATCAAAGGATGAAATAGACAATTAAGCTGCGTACATGCAACCTTCTAATTAAGAAAAAGTTGTACGTACCCTACACACACTACATGCATATATATATGGCATGCTAATGCACATATATAATTAAAGCAAACATTACTTCTCTTAATTAATTAACTATCATGCACAAGAACACCAACAACAATCACTAGATAGTAGAGACCAATCTAATTAAATATTACCTATTTTAATTGATGCAAAGAAAGCATCATCACCACCTTTAATTCCGGCAACTCTATAGCTAGAGCTCAATGAAACACAAAAAATAGAAAACAATTAAGTTTCTTAAGGATTGGATGGATGGAAGAACGGGTTCGGTATCTCGAGACCCGGGTTTGGTATGATTGTGTCATCTATACCCGGCAGATACTGACCATGTGTGGCAGCCGGGATACTGTGGTCTAGACCCGAGAAATCGGGCCCGTGATAATTGCTTCCAGCCATGTACCGCCCGATACCTGGTATGACTACAGAGCCTTCTTGCTCACAATCGGTTTGCTTCTTATCGGTCGACGAGGCTTGTGTAGTACTTTTGGCTACAGTTTTTTCGGTACGGGGAGTTGGACGTGCCGCAACGGAAAGTTGTGTCAAAGAATTAGAGCAGATCATGAGAAGTAGGAGAATGGAGAGGTAACATGGTTTTGAATTGGAAGCCATTGCCAGAGGATGGATGTGCTGTGAGAAGTGAGAGATGTGATGTGCTTGGTGTATATTTTTTTAGTGATGAAGTGTGAGAAATTAGGTTTGTTATATAGGAGTTAACTGCTTAGGGTTTTGGTGGGGTAAATTGGCGGTGCAATTTAATTAAGAGAGAAATATTAAATTGGGTTATGTTGTTGTTAGGTCTGCTTCTCCAGCTATGGTTTGCTCAATTTATTGTGGGGTAAAAATTTAGAATAATTAATTAACCAGCAAGAAGCCAATTTTACTAATATGACATGAAATTAAGATTGAGATTGGTATTAAGTATTAACAATTCCGAGTGATACATATATATATACTTAATTAATTAACGCATGCTATAGTTTATTTATTGGTACAATGATTATTAAAAATTACAGATACAATATATTATACAAACTGTTCATGTTCTATTCATATATATAGAGATGGGCTATGGTGCATTGCAATGCATAGGCACCCTTGTGCATTGGAATGCACATTCATATGAAGATGTAAAATTTGATAAAAATTACTATTTTTTTAATGTTATATATGGAACTTGCAAGAATTACTATTGCTAGATGTAAGTTCCCCTTTGTCATCTTAATTATGTAGCACAAAGAGAACAATTTAATTCATCTTTTTACTGTCTCGTCATTTGTTTGTACGTAATTAATTAATTATTTGGCACCTCACACCAATTGTGCCAAGCTCCTTTAAGTAAGCTATTTGTCAATCTTGAGAATTGTCAAAAATACACTAGTAATTTAAAATCTAATCGACATACATACACAGTATTATAAATAATGAAATTTCATGTATATTTATTTTACCATTCTTTCTTAATTTCGAATGAGTTCAAATTTACAACAATCCATATTTAACGGTATTGATAAAATAATAGTTTACACTCAAAGTGTATGAACACAACCAATCTATAAAACTAACAAACATATCTATAATTATTTTCAATTTAAATATTTTATTATAGATTTGAGGAAGTTTTATATATTAAAGTTGTCAAGTCAAATAGATCCCCACACTTTCTCAATTCGGTGGCAATTTAGATATACATTTAAAATTTTAAAAATGAACAATTAATATATATATATAACTAATTTGTTTTGACATATTCAAGTAATGAAATATATTTAATTTTTTTGTTTTTAAATAATGAAATATATTCAACTAATCTGTTCAACGTGATCTCCATATGAAAATGTATTTGAAGGCCAAATTTTATATTTTAGAATTATTTAGATAGGTAAAAAATCATTATACATTTGGATGGTTCATAATATTTAGATCAAGTGGTTTTCTATCCATCTAAAAAAATAGTAATTTTTTTATAAAAAATGTAAAATTTGACCTCCTAGAACACATTCATATGAAGATATATGTTGAAGGGTTTAGAAATAACGTGTGAACTCATACATAAAAGCTTTGAAAACAAAAATTCAATGTTTTTTACTCAAGGTTTACCACAAATTAAGATGCAAGCATTTAATTGAGCAATACTTGAGAACTAATGCATTCATATTTTGGATATAATTTTACAATTTTTAAATAAAAATATTAGTGTTGTTCTGTAGTAAAAAAGGGATAAAAAAAGAAGAAAAAATTGTGTTGCAAACTCTAGCAAGCAAAGACAGAGGGAGCATTTATTGCTTCCAACAAACTTTTTCCAACTACCAGAAATTTAGGCTCATTATTAAATCCCAGTTAGGCCAAGGACCTACGGACAAATTTTCCAAAAAAAAAAAAAAAATTAAAATAAAATTAGGCCAATGGGCAATGGGCAATGGGGCAATGCTACTCCATGACCATGAATTATTGGTGAGGGATCGAAACCAAGATTCATCCTCTGTCATTCTTTTACGCAATTATTACTTATTACTGTTACTGTTACTATTTTTTTTTTCACATCTCCATTTTAAACATAATGCAAACATATTGCATGAACAGCATTTTATTTTGTTATTGGATATTTGACCGAAATTCATTTAATGTCCGACATAAGCCGTCCGATCTACATTGAGATTCGTGCGGACAGATTCAAAGTCTGTACTAATACCAATCGTTCTATAAATCTAAACCGTTTGCATCAATCATAATGTGAATCAAACATGCAAAGAGCTTTGTTTGTTTTTTTTTGTTTTTTTTTTCACTGGACCAAAGTTGATTCTCGGTTAACTTGAAATTAAAAATTTACTATTTGTGTGTTGTTATTGTAATTATGTATTTTTTTTGTTCGGATTTTTGTTAACTATGAAGCATGCATACATAAAACATAATTGCATAATCTGGAAACCTTGATTATTAATTAGTATATCAAGCAAGTGTGATCTAATCACCCATAATAGTGGCATTAATTAATTGTCTTCTTGGACGAATATTGAGATTCAAATTTCACCAAGAACTGAGGTGTGATTAGGAAATTAAATGCATGATCGATCTTAATTAATTAATCACTACGGCAAGCAATAATTAATGTGCTTAATTATCTGAGCATCTCTCTCTCTCTCTCTCTCTCTCTCTCTATATATATATATATGTACAAATTAAGTACAAACCATATCTATTTATATACATGAAAGCGATACAATAACCTAGAATAATTAATTAGTACATCAACATCTAATATTCTTGATAGCTACAGTTGCACTTAATTTAGATACACTAAAAATCATTTAAGCATTTAAATTCGGAATTTACTCATACAACCTCTAAAATGTATTATTTTATACCATAACATATATAATAAATTATTATTATTTTTTCTAAAAAAACACAAATATATTATTCGTAAGTAAATTTGATTATTTTACCATAATAAATTTAATTTGATACCCAACAAGAGCTAAGAGCTAGGCAAAAAGAAAAAATAAATAGAAACCAGGACAAATATATACTAGCTAGGCATGTAACGGACCGGTTTAATTAATGTAAGAACCGGTCTGACTGAAATTAGCTGCGTGCATAGTTTTAGAGAACAATTAAATGACCTAAAAATATATAGCCACCTTCACTTTATGGGTGATATATTTTGATGCGCTTCCGTGTTACATTCTGAGTACTTTTTTTTTTTTTTTAATTTCTCCAAATTAAATTAAGCTTGTAACTTTGTAAGTATGTTGCCCATCATATAAATATAATCTGTGTATAATATATGATCCAATAGGCAATAGCTATTTATTCTTATACATTAAAAGGTTTGACAATTGTTACATCTTAATTTTAATGGTCACATATGAAATTGATCTAAGGTTTTCGTAATCCATACTCAAATTATGGATAAGACACATTTTTTTTTTATGGTTAGTGGTGGATAAGACACATTTACAACTTAAAAATATTCATTGAGCTAGGATTCAAATGGCTCGTGTCTTTTATGCCTCACAATCTTATTTTTGTTTTCACAATCCAAACAATTAATATAAACCGCTCAACTTGATCTTCATATTATAATGTGCTTGAAGATCAAATTTTATATATTTGTAAAAAAAATCACTACTTTTTAGATAAGTACAAAATTACTATTTTTTTATGGTTCAGAATATTCTGAAAAATAATAATTTTGTACTTTATCTAAAAATAGTAACTTTTTCTACCATAAAGTATAAAATTTGGTCTCTAAGTACATTTTAATATGGAGATCATGTTGAACGGTTCAAATTGACTGTTTGAATTTTTAAAACGGAGATAAGAATATGAGACACTATTGAGACAAGAAAGACACGAGACATTTGAGTTGCCTAAGGGCTTTCCTAAAAAAGAAGAAGAAGAGAATATTTGAGTCCTGCTCTTCTTTAATTATTTGCATACTTTTGACGATAGTTATAATAAAAATGAGAAATTCATGCACAGAAAAAAATGATATAGGTACAATGAAATTATTTTTTATAAATGAAAATACAACAGGCTGTACCCGGTTTAAATGATATAGGTACAATGAAATTCATTGTTCCCCAACAGAGATCTGACAAAATTGAATGCTGTTAATTAATTATAAATGCCAAAACTGAAATGAAATGCTAGCTATAGCTAGCTCTTTAATTTCTCTTGTAAATTGGGTCTTAATTAATTATAATATATATTTGTGGGTTGTGGCGCACCAATTAAACCAACTGCTTTGACCACAATTATATATATATATACCTACAAATAAGTTGATGTTAACAAATAGAGTGTCAGAAGATGACATATATAATTAATTAATACTAGAAAGAAAGAAAAAGAAAGAAAAGATTATATATATATTAATAAAAAAAAAATCAGTCAAAATGAAATTTCATTTGTATCAAAATTAAGTAAGTTCAAAACTAGGGGTAGGGGTAGGGGTAGCACCTAATTCATATTTAGTGCAGTTCAGGGTCCCACTTGGTCTTAATTATATATATTGTCCTAATTTTTTATCTACAAATATATATAATGCGGTTGGTTTTCTATTTAAAGACACATGCAGTTAAACTGTTGTTATGATGTTTTAAGCTAGGTCTCATCGATTGGTAATTAAGCTTCATCATCTCATGCATCATCTGTACGTCCTTATATAATTAATTAATTAAGGACCGACCGATTGAATCAATAATAAATTGAATAAAATTGTGAGTCATTAAAATTTAGAATGATAGATATGATATGGTAATAATTAATTACAACATGCATGCTTGAGAGTTGAGACCTACCGATATGTATAGATATTAGGATAATGATTTTTTTCTCCGGCTCCTATCCCCCATTCATCCCCCAATTATTAATTATGTAGGGGACCACAACTTCAAGTACAAAAAGACAAAATAAAACGTGTATCAATCATTAATTACGTGGGGGACCACTTATATTTGAAAATTTTTATAACTGACGCGCAAGTATTCATATATAATACATCAAGTATTCATATATAATACACTAAGTATTCATATCTAAGATATCAAGTATTTAAAAAAAAACTGGACACATCACCCACCCATCTTTTACACGTTTTTAGAGGTGATTTTTTTTTCTCCATTCACTCTAACTAATATTTCTTACAATTTGTGAATAATTTTGCGAATCTAAAATCACAAACGTCTTCTACGCAATTTTATCTTTCAAATGAGATCCATGATGAAATACTTTTGAGTTATCCGTCGCGCAAGTATTCATACCTCGTAAAATTATTTATATCTCGTCATGCAAGTATTCATACCACGTCGAGCAAGTATTCATACCTCGTCGAGCAAGTATTCATACCTAAGATAGAGTGTACTGGACACTTCCAGTAATTGAGTGGTAACGAAATTTCAATCGGTAAAAAATGAGTGAATTATGTGTCTAGTTTTTTATTTGTGAAATACTGATGAGGTATGAATACTTGTTCGATGATATATGAATACTTGAATGACAAGGTATGAATATTTGTGCAACGAACAACTCGAAAGTATGTCATCATGGATCTCATTTGAAAGAGAAAATTTTGTAGAAAACGTTCGTGATTTTATATTTGCAAAATTCCTACTAGATTGTCAGAAATATTGATTAGAGTGAACGGAGAAAAAAACTCACCTCTAAAAACGTGTAAAAGATGAGTGAATGATGTGTCCAGTTTTTTTTGAATACTTGATATCTTAGATATGAATACTTGATGTATTATATATGAATACTTGATGTATTATATATGAATACTTGCACTCACTGCGATAATGACACGTTTTGTTTTGTCTTTTAGCGCTGAAATTTGTGGTCCCCTCTTAATTAGCAGTCAACAAAGACAGTTATTGTCTTTTACCGTTTTCTTCGGGCAGACTTAATTAAACCGTCCTTTTTTTCTTCTCTTAATTAAATAGCCGTTTCTAAAAGCATGGTTTGGTTTGGTTTGGTTTGTAACAGTGCAAAAAGTCAAAAACCACCCCACCTATACAGTACTTAACTTGCCTTCTACAGAATTTATTGATCCTGTAAGGCTGTAAGCCAATGAAAATTTGACATTAAGTTCCTGCCCTCTCTCTAAGACTAATCTTCCCTTGTATATATATAGTTAATATTAGAAACAAAATTTGACATTAAATTTTTTACGAGAGTTCAAATGTCTTTATTTTTTGTGTCACCATTGTGTCTATTTTTAAATTAAAACTTTAAATAGCTCAAATTCTAAAACTTAAAAAGTCAAAATAAAACCGTTAGATATGATCTACATCTTTTTATCTATGCACGTGTCAAAAAGTATGATATTTTAACTTTGTTGTGTTTGTCATCAAGAGCTTGTAATAATGTGCTGATGTGAATAATTTCTAAACGTTAATTTTTTAACTTATTGATTCACATAAAAAGAAAATCGAAATGTGATAGTTTTTTTATGAGCACGTAGTGAAAATTATATATATATCACATTTAACTGTTTTATTTTAACGTTTTAAAAATGAAGACATGATGGAGACACAAAAGATATAAGCATATGAACCCTCCTCATTTTTTATTATATATGTATGTACATCTATTGGAATTATTCCTTCTTCATTTCATATTCATATCCATCGATTATTCGTGCCTTATCATGATCTATTTTGGACGGATTTGGTTTTTATTTGAACATTTATTTAATATTAGTATCAATATAGATACAATTTTAGCACTATTCGTACTGTTTCTGTCCCTCCCAAAAAAAAAAAAAAACATTATAATGAAGGTAATGGTTTTCTTGATTAATAGAGATAATCCCATATCCTTTCCATGTGATGTTGTTTTCTTACAGTGCGTTCTAGACACTTTACTTTACTGCAAGAACCGAACAACAGCTTTTATTCTTATTAAATAGACTCATTATTAATAATAATAATAATAATAAAAAAAAACAGGGCTTCCTAACATGATTGTTGGTATAGTTGGTATAATAGTATACTAGAAAAATAAATTTAGTAGCATACATACAATGTGAAATTATTCAATGAGGTCCTTGTAATAAATATTGTTTGGGAATTAGCGGAGGGACATGATAAAATTTGGGTTGAGGTCATGCGGGAAAAAGAGGTTATGGCCTTATGGGCAGGGAGGGAAGGAGTCAAGACTCAAGAGGGCCAAATTTGACACAAATTCGATTCTTCATGACCAATGATGCCGCCTCATGAGTATCTACATTAAAAGAAATTAAGAACAATTGAAGGACTAAAATTAAAAAATCTTATGCCAACTAGACGTAATTGATAAGTCAATTTTGGAAAAGGATACTGTCAAATTACAATGTTTTGTCATAATATTTGGATTCAATCAAGGATTTTCAATAGTGGATCTAAGACTATATATATAATTGATCATAATATGTATTCTGCCAAAGAACAAAGACTTACTACCCCTACGAGAAAAGGTTTGCACTGGAGATGTTAGATGAAAAAAAGATTACTTTTATAATCATTTTTCTAGTTCAATGTTCTTTGGATATGTTTGGATCAAAAATCAAAATTGAGCACCAAAAGGAGAGTTTTTTCTTCCTTATCAAGAAATATGATTCTTTGATAAGATACTTTCTGAGGCAAAGTCTACTATTTAAAAAAGAAGAAGATAAGTTGTTTTCTGAAAAATTTATATATGCCTGTTGTTTTATATCATTGTCATTAACAAATTTACAAACACCAGGGAAACCAAACCAAATGACCAAAGCAATATCCTAAGAAGCCACATAATTAATGTTTGAGGACAAGTAATCAAGACTAAAACTTCCATGCTTACCATAATACTAAATAAAATTAATATATGAAATGTTGAAATTTTCACAAAGTATATTTGCGAAATGTAAAAATTAAAATTAACTTTCTTGGCAGCAGTTCAACTACGTACTGTCCACCATAGAGTAGAGTAGAGTAGAGTAAAAGGCTACTAGAAGATCAAAATTGATATGCCAACAAGACATTATTTATAAGTTAATTTTGGGGACAGACAACACCAAACTAATTTTTTTTTTTGTCATAATATAAAAGATTTTCAATATTGATAATATAAGAAAAACTATGAATTAATCATAACATACATTCTGGCATTAATAACAGACTTAAAATGAATCATAACATACATAGAAATAAGCTGAACAATTTTAGATTGCCCTGGACATGTTTGAAAAAGAGTATTTTCTCAAGTATTTTCTAATACAAGAACCAAAATATAGCACCAACAAGTCTGTCTTTGTCCATATATATATAAATATAAATATGGTCTTTTGGAAAGTTATCACTGAAAAATTTATGTGTGTGGTTCTTTTCAAAAGTTCTCATTAACAAACTGTATGGAGATGAAATGAACAAAGCAATATATCCTAATTAAGATGATGCTAATGATACAAACTCTCGCAAACAACAAATGCGGTACGTGTTATTTTTGAGGAGTAACCAATCATCAGGACTAAAACTTTTAATAAAAATTTCCGTAGAAAATATTTGCGAGACGTAAACAATTGAAAAATAACTTTCTTAACAGTAGTACTTCACGAAAACATTGCACAATTAATAAAATCAACTGAGAGAATTGTTAATATTTATCGATTTTTATTTTAAACACGTAGACTCCAGCTAGGCTACCTCTTTACATTAACAATAGCAAGAATTTTATTCTACAACACCTACTCTTAAAATTCTAAAAACTCAGGTAAAGCTAGAGTGCGTATCCTCTGAGATATCTCATATTTTGCGTGACCAACGTGTCCGGTGCTTATTCGGGATAGCGCAGGGGCTAGTATTATTTGAGCTTTGAGATTCGTGCATAACGTAGTTGAACGGTTGAGATTTTGCCAATAAGTCAAGCAAGGTAAAGCCAAGTAGGAGCTCTCTGTTTGGGACGGTATAAAGTCTACAATTCCCTTATTCTACAATCACTACCCTCAAAATTCTAAAAACCCAGATAAATCTAGGTAGGTACTCAACAATCAGTAGAGAAACAAGAAGATCATATAAATTACCTCATAGAAGGTAGAATCAAGTATGCACGCCGCTGGATCTCTCTCGGAACTTTCCTCTACCTCTTCTTCTTCTTCTCCGATACGCACCCACTCTCTGTTGCCTCCTCTCTCTCTCTCTCGATCTGATCGGTGGGGTCGGATTAGAATAGCAGAAGGATGTTCCTCTGTATAATTGCAGGGGTCCGGCGACAAGGACGGCTTCTTTGGTTTTTATATTGGGGTGGGGAATTAGCGTTTTTCCTTTGTTTCGCTGCTTTGCATTGGGCCAGCTAATTTCAGGCCAAATTCTAATCTTTTTATTCAGGGCCGTGTTAGCGATTGATTTAATCTTTTCTTCTTTCTTTTTCGTCTTTTATTTCCTTCAAGTTATGGGTTACTTCGGGTCCTCAACGCTTTTGTTCCGCTATTTGTTGGGCCTATACTAATTTGAGCCCAAATTCTAATTTTTTTAACTCAAACGTATTTTTGGGCTTCAGGTTGGGGTTGTTTCTCTTCGTGTTTACTTGCACGATGGTATGTATGTATATACATGGTTAATTTCTTGAATTAAGTTATTATATATGCACGATTGAAATTAACTTTTTTTAGTTCTAAATTGATGTGTATTTGATCCTACGGTTAATCCAGTAAATACAATCATGCTGGCCTAGTGGCCTGTGTCAAACTACACCTGTCACATCTCGCTAAGGTGAGGTAATATTTTGGAGACCATTTAAATATCTGATAAATTATAAAAAATGTGAAATTACTACATGAATATATTTTAGGTGAACAACAATTTTGAAGCCATTTAGCAGAAAAGATACATATTGCCTTAACTTTATGGTATAAAACTATTTTTGAAGTACAATTAATAGTACAAAATTTCTTCCTAGCTAGCCACGAATTCGGCACAAACCAAAACAAGTATATATCTCCCCTGCCTTCAAATAGCACAGTCACAGAACGGAGTGCAAATAAATATCTCCCTTTCTTCTTTTGTTCTCTCTAATCCCAGTTAGTGTTTCAAAGAATCCTATCGTACTCAAAATCGATCGCGTCTCTTCAACCGATTTTTATGGCGCATCAGGATCAGGTACAGAACACTCTCTTGACCTCTTCAACCTATAACTGGAGGTCTCTCAATAAAGCATCCTTTCATTTTGATAAACCCCCTTTTGGTATTCAAAATAAAATAAGATCCAACAAGCAAATTTTGATAAACCCTTTTGGTATATATCCCTTATTACAGATTTAAAAGATTCATTTAAAATAAAAGGTTATAATTGTCAATTCTATTTTTAAAAGGGGATAAAAGAAAGAATGTGAAGCTTTTATGGGGATATTGGATATTATGATGTTTTAATGGGGATATATATTGGCTATTTTAGAATTTTACATGGGCACACTAGAAATTTCCCATAGTAAGTATAGGCCACAGAGCTAGTTTATTTAGTAGAGAAGGGACCCTGAAATTGTATCATCATTTGGGAATTAAAAAAAAAAAAAAAAAAAAAATAGAAGCGACAGTAGTTGTGGGTTCCTACTTGTTCAAGTTATGATTCAAGATATGGGATGTCAATTAAATGTATCTCATGTCTAATCCAAATCTCCACCATTGCATAATAGAGCCTTGTTATCCTGGCATGAAAATATAGCTGAGAAAAGTTCATAAAAAAAATCTGTATTGTTATCTAATAATGAATCAAAGAGTTTATTGTGTTTGAAGTTTTGAATTTCGAGCCAACAAAATGTAAATATAAATCCTACAAGAATTAAATGCGCATTAAATTAGCTTTGTATGAGCCTTACAAGCTAGATGTTAAATTGCTTAGATTTAATTTCATATCTTTTATTTGTTAATTTGACCTTCTCATATGCTCTATGATCAGCTCGATTGTAAAATGATAAGGATGAGTTGGTTACAACAAAAGTAAGGACACTAGCTAGAAACTGGAAGACCAAGTCTTAAATGGTAGTAGGGAGGGATACATTGGGCTGAAATAAGAAGTTGGTTTGTTTCCTCGATGCTATCGACTATTAAGAGGGTACTAAATCTCATTTACCGATCAGGTAGATATGATTTAAAGATAGAAACTGAGAAGTTGGATAGAAAACTGAGGTGGATTCAGGCAACGGTTGAAGAAGTTGAGCACAGGGAACTTCATGATGAGACACTCAAGCTGTGGCTGCAAGAACTCAAATGTCTTGCTAGTGATGCTGAGGATGTCCTCGATGAATACCATTATGAGCTCCTGCGATGCGAGATGGAAGTAAAACCGGCTGTAACAGCAGCGACCTTATCGGGGAAAGTCGCTGGTATGGAATCCAACAGTGCCATGGTAAGTCCTGTGTCCTCTCGCTTTTCCGAGAGTATTTCAGTGGAGATGATTGAAAAGATTAGACAAATAAACTGTCAATTTGTTGAGATCTCAAGAGACAGAGATGCCCTACGGCTGACAAATGAGGAAGTAAGGAGGAGAGGTGGCACCTGCTCCGTAAACCTCTCCCCAACAGGCCACTTGATGAATAAAGATGGTATTTTTGGTAGGAGTGATGAAAAGAAGAAAATCATTGAACTTTTGTTATCTGGGGTATTATGGGATGAAGAAAGGAAAGATCAGCTCCAGGTAATCCCTATATTAGGAATGGGTGGTATTGGCAAGACGACTCTTGCTCAAATGGTCTATGATGATCCTTTTGTTCAATCAATGTTTGATGTCATGGCATGGATATATGTTTCTCCTGAGTTTGATATTCTCAGGCTCACAAAAGAAATCAGTGAGTTTGTTACTGGGAATTCTGGTAATAGCTTTGATGGATTCAGCAAGATCCAGGAGGTGCTTCAGAAGGAGTTAGTGGGACAGACAATGCTTTTGGTACTTGATGATGTGTACAATGTGCAACCAAATAATTGGGAAATTTTGTTTCTTCCATTAAGAGTTGCTAAACTCGTGAGAGTGTTGGTGACAAGTAGGAGTGATGATGTAGCCAAGACCCTACATACAGTCACTCCACATCGACTTCATGTATTGCCTGAATCCGAATGTTGGAAATTATTTCAGTATTCTGCCTTTAATGGTAAAACATTGGTAGAAAGACCGTGGTCATTAGAAATTGGTAGGCAAATAATCAAGAGGTGCGGTAGATTACCTTTAGCAATTAAATGTATTGGAGGGGTTTTGCGCTACATTAATGACAAAGATGGTTGGATGAATATTTTAGATAGTGAATTGTGGGAATCTGATGAACTTGAACCTGTTGTCCGAGCGCTTAAGGTAAGCTACTACCATTTGCCCTCAAGTCTAAGGGAATGTTTCTTGTTTTGCTCCTTGTTCCCTAGAGGTTCTCGCCTCAAAAAGTTTACAATTATTTACATGTGGATGGCCCATGGGTTCCTTCAGCCTAAAAGAATGAAAAGAGCAGAAGACTTAGGGGAGGAGTATCTTGATGAGCTGCAAATGCGATCTTTCATATTACCCTGTACCAAACATAGCTTTAGTTTGCATGATGTAATTTATGATCTTGCAAGATCTCTTTCTGGGGGCGAAATCCATACCATAGTGGGCGAGAAATCAAGTGACATACCTGACAAAACTCGTCATATATACATAAAAAAAGGAAATAATCCCTCTGAGTTCTTTAGACCTCGTTGGTTAAGGACTTTCTTTAATGCTTCACTAAGAGCCCATGGGTCTTCCATGGATCTATATGATATAAGATCAGTACGTGCACTTGGATTGATAGGTTCCAATGTATTTGCTTTGGCATATTCACCGCTAAAGCACCTACGCTATCTTGGAATCATGGAATTCAATGGTGAAACCTTACCTGAATCATTGTGTCTCCTTTACCACTTACAAACACTAGAAATAACTCACTGTGACCATTTAAGAGAGTTGCCTATAAATATTGCAAATCTAGTGAACCTCCGCTACGTTCACATTGCACATGTGGGAATTGAGGAACTTCCTGTGACGTTATGGAAAGTTTACAATCTACAGACGTTACGCCTCAAAGGATGTTATAATTTCAGAGTGCTACCTCCTGGTATTAGTAACCTTGTAAACCTACACATCTTACAGTTGAAGTCATGCAAACAGCTAGAAGAGTTACCTGCTGATACAGGAAACCTCATCAATCTCACACTTTTGGATCTTTCTTTTAGTGGGTTAAGAACATTACCAGCATCTATAGGCCTGCTCAAATCAACAAAACTTGTGCTTGTTGGGCTACCTGGTAGTGTCAGGAGACAACTGCATTCTGACATGGTAGATGTCTATTTTAAGAATTTAGTCCGGTTTTTTATTTAATATATGCACTCTTATGTCTTAACTCTATAGCCATTAATTTTCCAAATGCAGTTGATAATCGCTCCTTGGGATGTCAAGCATGCATGCTTACAGGGTCACCAAAATCAGTCACTTGTACAAGATACAGATGATGTAGAGGTTTCTTAATTATCTATGTATTTTTATTCAAATTCATATATATTCTAATTTAATAATTGGAAAAATTGAAGATGTTGAGCATGGTTGAAAAGGGGCAAGAGATGGGATTAAATTAGCGTAAACTACCTCAATTGTATAATCTAGCTAATTTTAACCCAACTTAAAAATAGTTTATCACTAATTTACAGCTAAGTTGGTGTGTCAACTAGAACCCAGTGAAATAGTCGGTGATGACAACCAGATTGCTGTAATAGAACTTGTATTTAGGCTTGCTCCTTCATTCACCAGGCAGACAATTTTGGCCCTGTCAAAACAGATGGCCTGTGGTTGGGGAAAAGAAGTCAACAACATTGGATGACTACTATTTTTCTTCTTTTCTCCAACAAGAGATTATTTTTCATAACTGATTGAAAATATTAGATACAAGGAAAATGAAATAGTCTGGAATTTTTAAAAACTAGCATTTGTCTTTAGAAGCTGTCATCATCGCTACCATCTTTTGAATTCAGCTTAAATGAGTTATGATTCAGTTTGATGGCTTAAAGATTCACCTTATTTGGATAGTTCTTGACGGAGCACTGAACCGAAAATCAATAGTGAATGGGTCAAAAAGACAAAAACCCAAAAAATGTAGTAGCAAAGAGCTCTTGAACTGCTTCTGATTAAACCAAACAATATGTGTTTTATGATTTAGCTTAGGGAAGTTATAATTCAGTTAAATGACTTAAGATCCAGTTTTCTGAATGATTTATAATGAATTTGTTCAGTTCAATGGTAGCAATGAAGGTGGTGCGTGAATGTTTTTCTTTTTCTGTTTGAATCAACTCATCCATTTGTAACTTTTGTATGATCTAGATTTTGAGGGGAGATACTGGCTTGTAACTTTTTGCACATCACATGCAGAAACTCTTTGGCTAATTCTTTAGTTTATTTAAAAAAAATTAAAATTTAAAACTGTTGATTTAGTACTTACCAACTTACCGTACAATCTTAGAAGTGGCAATATTGGAAATTGGGTCCAGTTTAATATTATCTAATAGGTTGAACACAAAACCTAACCTGTCAATTGGTTGAGATCATGACCTGACCTACACCAGACCTGACAGGTTGCTAGGCACAGTGCAATCTAACCCAACCCATATTAGTACACTGAGAAATTTAATTAGTTACCGATTATTACACTGAGTTGCTGGGGTTATTGAGTTCCTCTGTGTCTTGGTTCCACTGTGCATTACATTGGTTTCAATGCCAGTAGTGAGGTATTTCGTTTGCCAGATATTTCCTCTTCCGTACAGCCAATATATTCTATAGCTAGTTTGCCATTTAATATTATAGCTAGATATCAGGTTTTTCCAGCAATAATGAATTGATACATGCAATTGCTTGCTTATTTGGCAGGAACTACCAGAAATTGCTCTCGGAGTAACACAAAAGCAGTAAGTTCCATTCTCTTTGGTTTCCACATGCTATAATTTCATTTGTATTTTCTGTTGGAAAAGGAATATTCATTCAGAACATCATAGGTTCGAGAATAGATGTTTCTAGTAATTTCATGGTATTGTTGTGTCAACAGGCAGATCAGAAATGACAATCCAGCGACAGTAATTGAAGATACCGGTTCTGTTAGCCCGAATACATGGATGAGTTCCTATGACCAGAGCTCAACAGCAGAGACTGTCTAATTTCAGTGCTGATTGTAATGCCGAGGGGTTTAAATAATTATAATAAGACTTTCAAGATCCCGTAAACATAGGAGAGATGGCCAAGTGGTTGGACGCATATCACGTAAATTATCCTGAACACAAATGAATATCCAAACTCGAGCTACTAAATATTTATTTGTTTTACTGAACCAAAAGAATCACTAGCTGGATGCTCTATCTATGTTTTGTTGAGCTCAACAAAAAAGTAATTAAAGTAATTATTGTGTAAAATTATTACGCCCTTCACAATGGCTTTATTTATTGTATCATGAAGGTCGTAAAACCTCACAGGTGGCATGGCCTCTGACTGGAGTTTTGGTGCTGCAGTTAAGAGGTTACCGGTACCTCTTGGGTTCGATACCCATAGAGATGACCCCAAGTTGGAGTTGGGGTGGTCTTATGCTGGTCCGAGCCGTTCTACCCGCATCAATATTTGTTTGCATTTGATTTGCACAAATCTTAAAACTGTACATGCGCATCTTGATGTGGATCATATGGCTCTGACTGACCGTATTACGGTTGCCTAGATGATATGTTTTGGGTTGAAACGGAAAGCAAGTATACAAGCAATAGGAGTAGAACTAGGTTGCTCCTAAGCTCACCAAACCCTTCTGTGAGCGCAACTCTAAAACCTATCGAATTGACTTCAAATGATATTTCCAAACCGTTAGATGTTCAATCTATGTTAAAATGTGCTTGGAGACCAAATTTTACATTTTTTGGAATTTTTTTACTATTTATTAAGATGGTTTGAAAATCGCTGATTTCCAATGGTGCAAAATTTTAATAAAAACAGCGATTTTCAAACCATCTTAATAAATAGTAAAAAAATTCCAAAAAATATAAAATTTGGTCTCCAAGCACATTTTAATATAGATTGAACATCTAACGGTTTGAAAATGTCGTTTGAAGTCAATTCGATAGGTTTTAGAGTCGCGCTCACGAAGGGCTTGGTGAGCTTAGCAGCACCCTAGTTCTACTCCAAGCACTAGACATAGGCAAGGCCTCCTTTCCTAAACCACTCACACCAAATTTGAGGTGAATTCTATTCTTCATGACTAATGAGCCGACATTTATAAAAATACCCTAAGTTAATTACAAATTATTAAATCTGCCCACGGTTGGAGGGAAATTTTAAATATGCCCAAACCGGCCAATTATTGGCCGGTCCCGATTAAACCTCCCCACCGGCCAATAATTGGCCGGTCCCGATTAAATCTCCTCACCGGCCAATAATTGGCCGGTCCCGTGCTTTTTTTTTAACTATTTCACCCCCTATTAATACCCAAAACACCAACCTCCTCCCTCACACAGCAGCCTCTGAAGCGCAGATCACAGGTACGTTTTTTTTTTTTTAAATTATTTTTATTATTATTTTTTTAAATGTTTGTAATTAATTGTAATTAAGGTTAATTAATTTAATTTAATTAAAATTAATGTTAATTAGTTTTAACTAGTTTAAATTAGTTTAGATTAAGTTCAATTATTTTTAATTAATTTTAAATAGTTTTTATTTTTTAATTAAATTTAATTAATTTTCGTTAAGTTTAGTTAAGTTCAATGAGTTTTAATTAATTTTAATTAAGTTTAGTTAAGTTCAATTAGTTTTAATTAATTTTAATTAGTTGTAATTAATTTTAATTAGTTGTAATTAATTTTAATTAGTTGTAATTAATTTTAATTAGTTGTAATTAATTTTAATTAGTTGTAATTAATTTTAATTAGTTGTAATTAATTTTAATTAGTTGTAATTAATTTTAATTAGTTGTAATTAATTTAATTAGTTGTAATTAATTAATTTTAATTAGTTGTAATTAATTAATTAGAATTAGTTGTAATTAATTAATTAGAATTAATTAGAATTAATTAATTTGAATTAATTTGAATTAATTTGAATTAATTAGTTTGAAATAATTTGAATTAATTAGTTTGAAATAATTTGAATTAATTAGATTGAAATAATTTGAATTAATTAGTTTGAAATAATTTGAATTAATTAGTTTGAAATAATTTGAATTAATTAGTTTGAAATAATTTGAATTAATTAATTTGAATTAATTTGAATTAATTTTAGTTAATTTTAATTAATTTCAATTAATTTTAATTAATTAATTTTAATTAATTTAGTTAATTAGTTAATTTTAATTAATTTAGTTAATTAGTTAATTTTAATTAATTTAGTTAATTAGTTAATTTTAATTAATTTAGTTAATTAGTTAATTTTAATTAATTTAGTTAATTAGTTAATTTTAATTAATTAAAATTCACCAAAATTAATTAAAATTAAGTAAAATTAATTAAAAGTAATTACAATTAAATAAACTTAACTAAAATTAATTAAAATTAATTGAACTTAATTTAAACTAATTTTTTTTTTATTCAGTAACTGTTTAAATTAGTAACCAAACAAATGATTATCACTTTCAAAATGTAGTTTGATCACAATGCCATTGATTTCTGTACACTGTGGTGGTAAGTTTGAAAGTAATGCAGACGTGCCTTATTACAATAAAGAACCAATTGCTTCAGTTATGGTTAACGATGATATATCTCTTTTGGACTTGAAAGTCATAATTTTTTATTACACCCGTTTTAATCCAGAAAGATGCAACCTTGAATTGGGGACCCGAGTTTGTAATGGAAAAATTGGAAAATATTAACTTGCGAGAATTACAGATGAAAATACCTGGAGAGGGTTGTGTGGGTATTTTAAGGCCAACGGAGATTTTGTAATATATATCTATGTTAGAAGAGTTCCGAGAGAAGCAGGAGTTGGAAGTTCTAGTCAATACTCAGTTGCAATGGAAACTCCCGTTGTGCCCCTAACAGAACGAGAAACCAACTATCCACCTACTTACCCAGAAACGAACTACCCCCTACTTACCCAGAAACGAACTATCCCCCTACTTATCCAGAAACGAACTATCCACCTACTAACCCAGAAACCTACTATCAAACTACTAACCCAGAAAACTACTATCTAACTCCGCCGCAATCACGACCTCAACCAATACTCCGAATTTGTTCCCCACCTAGATCCGTGCATGAGGCGTCTTTACCATTCTCAGGCCCAGTATACGATGAAGTTGGGTCAGATTTTGAAAATATCAATGATATCTCAGGTGATCCCATGCCCGACGATGTAGCTGTACCCAAGACGCCTCTAGTTCTTCTTTCCTAACATGCTGATCCCATGCCCGACGCCTTTGAGAGATGCCAACAGCTGAAAATATCAAGTTGTTAGATCAAACATTGATGAAATAATCAGCTAAAGTAAAAAAAACATATAGTTTTATGTGAATTACCTGGCGAGCCCATTTCCTACCGTTGGGCGTGTAACCGTCGTCGTTTTCGATCATATTGCATAAAAGTGGGCACCATAATCGCCCTCCAGATATACGCTTTCCATGCATACCCGCATGTACCAAGCCTCGTACCTCAGTAGGGGATCCCCCGGGGTCTGAAATAGCTCATCCGGGTATATATAGAAGTGATGGTGATGCGGCTGTGCCAAGATACTGTAATAGAACTCGTGGTGCTGGCTCCAGTCGCGCTCCGTACGCGAGAAGTGGGTCAACCTGTAATGAGCACGTTAGATGCAATAAAAATAAATCAAGTAAAAAATGAATAGTGGAAAATGGATACGACTTACTTGTGCAGGTCTACGATAGTGGACCTCGGCAAAGTTGGCTCTGCAGGAATGAACGACGGATGTCCAAACTGGCAAAGTACGCGATTCGGATAGTGGTGCTCCACTACCCAGAAATGTACGAGTGGCCACATGTAGTACCACATATCCTGAGACTGGAAACATCTCACCGGTAGCCTCTCCTCATCGTACAGCCTGGCATACGGCGTCCACTCAACCTGCTTACCGTCAAATTTTGCAGCTGTGACCGGACTGGCCTAATACCCAATGTATAACCGTGGCCCTGATCCCGGTAGCTATGAATACCGTGCCACTTCTTGGCGTATGCCGGGCAATGGAGATCATCGGGATCTCCCCAAGCCGGTGCTGTATTCGGTATGGGCCTGCCCAACGGTAGCCGTGACCACAACCAATGCTAAAGCAACAGTACTGGCCCGTACATCTGTTTCGTATCTGGCTGCATTTGTAATAATTTCATATGTCAGGTGCCACTTCTTGATTTATTAGGTAAAAGAGTAAGATAATAGTTAGGGACTTACCATAGAAGCACAGCAGAGGTGGGAGTACAGATGGGCTAGGACGGCCGCACCCCAGTTGTACTTCGATGGTTGCTCCAGGTCTGCCAGTAGCGGGAGATACATCATCGGCATGCAGTCACCGGAAGAATCAGCAAACATGACGGAACCAAATAGGTCCATCACGTAGCCCCGTGTATATCTGCAGTAACAAACCGGTAATATAATATCAACAACAAACGAGAATTCAATAAAAAAAATAATACGAGAAATTTGAAGTTTTTACCTCTGAATCTCCACATCGGTGGGGTCTGCTGTCAGACCCGCGTTGAAGTGCTCGCCAACCTCTTCATCCTTAAGTGGAATTTCGATGTTCCACTCTTCTCAATGAGGGAGTGAGGATCAGCCCCCAATAGCTCCTCAATCTGAGCAGCAAACGTCGTGCTGTCAAATTACACTGTGCCTAGCAACCTGATAGCCAACCCCCACAAAGAACTCACGTCCTAGAGAGTCACTGTCAAATACGCCACTAACGGGGGTGCCACTGATAGCCAACCCCCACAAAGAACTCACGTCCTGGAGAGTCACTGTCATCTCTCCGAACGGCATGTGGAACGTGTGCGTCTCGGGACGTCATCTCTCAACCAATCCTGCGATGAGAGACGCGTTGATGACACCACTCTCAGTCCGCAAGATGTCCACCATTTGGTAGAGGCCTAGATTGACGAGATACCGGTCCATCAACCGGTAGTACTTCAAGTGAACGCACCGCAGCTTCACATCTAAAATAGACTTGTCCTACATTGACAAATTTAATCCACATGGTGTTAACACATCAACACTTAAATTCAAGGAAATTTGAAAAAGAGAAAAAAAAAAAAACATACCTCACGAGAAGCCAGTGAGACCCGATGATCGCAGTGGGGCACCCACAGAAGAGGATTGAAATGATCTGTGCTGCTAGTCGCGATCGGCTCGTCAACTATAGGTGATAGTGGACGAAGCCTAGGTCGTCCTATAACCATCCTAATTTCAGTAATAAAATTTTGTTCACCGACGCTATGTGAACCGTAAATCATAATTGCAGTAAGAAATGCAAAAAAAAACAGCTAAAATAGGCTTAACTACGCTAAAAATGGATAAAGTATGATTAATTACGCTAAAAAACGGTTAAAATAAGCTTAATAACGGTAAAAACCGCTAAAATAGGCTTAATTACGCTAAAAACGGCTAAAATAGGCTTAATAACGGTAAAAACCGCTAAAATAGGCTTAATTACGCTAAAAACGGCTAAAATATGCTTACTAACTGTAAAATAGCTAAAATAGGCTTAATTATGCTAAAAACGGACAAAGTATGATTAATTACGCTGAAAACGGTTAAAATAGGCTTAATAACGGTAAAAATCGCTAAAATAGGCTTAACTACGCTAAAAAGGGCTAAAATATGCTTAATAACGGTAAAATAGCTAAAATATGCTTAATTACGCTAAAAACGGATAAAGTATGATTAATTACGCTAAAAACGGTTAAAATAGGCTCAATAACGGTAAAAACCGCTAAAATAGGCTTAACTACGCTAAAACTGGCTAAATAGGTTTAATAACGGTAAAAACAGCTACAATAGGCTTAATTACGCTGAAAACGGATATAATAGGCTTAATTATGGTAAAAACGGATCAAATAGGCTTCCCGACTGTACAATATGCCAAAATGTGCTTTATTTTGGTAAACTAGGCTTAATTACGCAAAACTATACTTAAGTACGCTAAAATATCCTAAATGTGCCAACCTAATTATGCTAAATTTCAGATATCAGACTTAATTGTTTTAATTATGTTAAAACATTCTAAATTCCGCAAAAATATAGTCACCAATGCTAATTATACTTAATTATAATACATTGACCTAAATCATAAACCGTATACTCTAAATTTGACTAATTACTCTCTAATTACAACTATTTATACACATTATACAAATTCTGGCAATTACTAACAAATCCTAACATTTTACAACTATTTTGCTCTAAAAAATAAATTCTAACAAAGTATAGGGACTTACTTGCAAATCTGAGAAGAGAAGGAGAAATCCGAGAGAAATTGCTCAACCGAGGAGAGAGAGTGTAAAATTTGAGAGAATGATTTGTGTGAAAATGGGAGAGGGGTGGCTGCCAATATATAAAAATTAATTATTTTCAGGACCGGCCAATTATTGGCCGGTGGGGAGGTTTAATCGAGACCGGCCAATAATTGGCCGGTTTGGCCATATTAAAATTTCCCTCCAACCGTGGACAGATTTAATAATTTGTAATTAACTTAGGGTATTTTAAAAATGTCGGCTAATAAAGCAGCCTCATGAGTATCTACATTAAAAGAATTAAAGAAAAGTTTCGAACATATTAAGAACAATTGTGCCGACATTTTTAAAAATACCCTAAGTTAATTACAGATTAATAAATTTGTCCGAGTTGGTGGAAATTTTAAATATGCCTCATTGGCCGGACCCGTAATTTTTTTTTTTTTAGAGAAAAATAGCTAAAATGTTGAAATCTAACACTAAAAAATTGAATTGTTTTTTAAAATATTTGTTAGAAAATACGCTATGAAGAGCCGATTTTGTGCTAAAATGCTGAAATTACAATAATTATGTAGAATTATGCTAAAATACGGTAAATTACGCTAAATTACGTATGAATAGGGCCGATTTTGTACCATCTTTCATAAATCATAAAAAATAGTAAAAAAATTCCAAAAATAATAAAAATAGGTATTCTACAAGTTCATTATATAACTAATTTACTGAGCTACGTAGATTGGAGAATAGAAATGAAAATCTTAATCGGAAACTTCAACTGAAGTTTTGAGGCTCTTCCCTTTGTTTTTTGACGATTCTAAATTTGGAAATTTGACAAAGAAAGTTTGGATGCATGCGCATTTTCACAAGCTTTCCGAAAAGTGGTCATTTGCTGAAATCGGACACTCGAGTGCTGTTTTATGGTCGTTTGAAGTTTGGTCGTCGTTTTTCACTTTCTCAGTGAAGATATCATCCCTATTCATACGTAATTTACCGTAATTTAGTGTATTCTAGCATAATTCTACATAATTATTGTAATTTCAAGTAATTTAGTGTAATTCAGCATAAATCAAGTAATTTAGCGTGTTTTAGTATAAATATGCTAATTATATATAAAAAAATGTAATCTAGCAAATATTTAAAAATAAATTCGATTTTTTAGTGTTACATTTCAGTATTTTAGCTATTTGTCTCTTAAAAAAAAGTTAACATAATTGAAAGTAATCTAGTGTCAATCAGCATAAATTAACATAATTTCAAGTAGTTTAGCGTATTTTAGTATAAATATGCTATTAAAAAAAGTAATATAACAAATATTTAAAAAAACAATTCGATTTTTTAGTGTTAGATTTCAGCATTTTCGCTATATTTCTCTTAAAAAAAAAATCACGGGACCGGCCAATAATTGGCCGATCAGGAAATTTAATCTAGACCAGCCAATTATTAGCTGGTTTGAGCATATTTAAATTTCCACCAACTTGTGGACAAATTTATTAATCTGTAATTAACTTTGGGTATTTTTAAAAATGTCGGCACTGTACTTGCTTACTTTTCAATCAGTTTTTAACCAGATCCTTATAATAATAATAATAATAATAATAATGCCCATACAATTTTAGGCCAGATAATTAGAACCTTGTTTAGCTAGGCCCAATACATAGTTGAGCAGTTAACAGGTTTGGTTTGGATTAAATCTCGCCGAGTCAAATCATTTCTCTGCGACGCTTTCGTTCCGATCATACCACGAGCAAGAATTCCGATTTCAATTCTTGTTTTAGCAAGAAACTTTCTTGTTCTGATCATACCACGCTGTTTCCGGAATTAAATAAACCAAAAGTCACACACTCAGTAGTCAGCACAACCACTACCATAAACCCTTCCTTGTACTCTCTCCTCTGGCTGACTCGCGCTCTCAATTCCCAAAAGATGGGGGGGCGTGACTGGCATCTTCTCCCACCGGAGCTCCTTGAGGTCATAGGCCAGAAGGTCACCTCCCTCGCCGACTACATCCACTTCGGTGCTGTCTGCCATCCCTGGCAATATGCCTGTTTCTCGGGCCCTGACCACCTCCCTCTCCAGCTCCCATGGCTGATGCTGCCTCAGCCTTACCAATCCGATGGTAATGATGATTCTACCATCACTCGTGCCACTATTTCCCTTCCCCTATTCAGCGGACCTCCCTCTCATATTGGAATTGCTCCCCTTGATGCATCAGATGCTGAGAATTTCTTTCAGAACTGGGAAGCTGACCAATATGCTATTAACCCTACTGACGATGTCATTGTCTGTAAGGCTATACTGACATCAAATCCAGTACTGGACCCCAGTTGCATAGTTTTTGTTTTTACTGATAGCACATGGCCGTTGGCATTTTGTAAAATTGGGGATCAATGTTGGAAAGTGATTGAATTTCAGTGTAATTTTCCTTGGGTAGGGAATATTTGCGATATCACCTATAGCAATGGTTTTTTATACACAATTACCTCTTCTGCTAGAGTTACAATGTATAACCTCAATAATCATTCAAGAACATTGTTGGGTGGCAGCATTGATCTAATTGACATATATCTGGTCGAAGGGGTATCTGGGGACATATTGCTCATTAATGACATACCTATCTATGTTAACGAAGTTTTGAAGGAAACTGAGCATACAGTGTACAAGTTCACCAATGATGGAGAACCAGAGTGGATTGAAGTGACTGACGTAGGCCAAAATGTGCTTTTCCTGGGTAGTGATTACAATGCATGGTCCCTCCCAATTGCTAATCTGCTGCCAGAATGGGGTGCAAATTGTTTGTGCTATGACTCGGTAAGGACAGAGCGGTGGAACCGACAAGAAAGTTGTTTTTCATGGTATAATCACAACATCAAATTGGCCCGGCTGGATGATGGGATGGTTACTGATATAACTGGTGATTTGGGCTCATTTCAAATGAATGTGCATTGCCAAAAGTCTTTATGGCTGACTCCGAGTTTGCTCTAGCTGCTTCCTTACTAATTATAGACCAACTGTTTTGGTATATTTGGACTGGTATAGGAATATTAACAGATAAATCTTCTATTAGGCTGTGCCATGCTAATAATTTTTCTTACTATTGTTCCTACTTCTTCCTGCAGTGAAATGGAAGCATATACATGTTATTGAATATTGATGTATTGTCCCAAACAAGTTAAGCTAGTATATTTTCTTCTCTGTTTGGTGATATTCCCTGCAACATTTATCTGAATGGTTATTAATTAATAGTGATCCTACTTTTTATTGTTCTTAGTAGTTCAATTTCATAGTATTTATGGATGCATTGGGAAGGTTGCATGCTAGAAAGCAATATTGTGAATTAATATGCAATGGTTGCTTGGATACTTATTCTGCGGAAAGGTATTATATTTCCATCAAACCAGTTGTAGACTGTAGTGGTTCCTGGTATTGGATGTTGTCTATGCGGTTTTGTCAAACATTACTCTTAAATGAAATTAGATCATAGTGTCCTTTCTCTATGAGTAACTGGTTCACCAAATTTGCAACTTCAATTATCTCATTCAGTGAAAATCGGTGTTCAGTTTGAGGGTGACATCTGCTCTAATATGCTTCTGTTTGCAAAGGCACCACAGCTAGATATTGTAAATTCAGTTGTGGATCGATTTAAAAGGCTGATAATGTGATTCTTCAATGTTCTGGTACTTCTTCAATGTTATGGCAATTGTTTTATAATTTTTTCACTACAAGCTGGTGTTTTATTCAAATATTCTATGTGGTCTTCTATGTAATCATTTATAATGTATTGGTACACAATCTGAGTCCTTGACTGAATATTGGCACTGGAACTGTCTTATTATTTCTCAACTGTAAACTGATGTTAAGGCATCAATGACACCTTAAGAATTCTTCAGTCATTATTTAATATGAAACAAAACATTAATAAATATTAGAAAAAAGGAAAAATGGTGTCTGCTATTCCATCCAACCAATGACACCTCCTGTTTATTGCCAGTCTTAGAAGTACATTAACAGTAGTTGGTTACCCTTGCGTTGAGAGAAGTTCATACTTTATGGGTTAAGTGTAGGATAAATTAGCATCAACCTTGAAATATTAAAATATAAAAAAAGAAGATCGAAAGTCCATGTTTCTTTAGCAAATTAACACATTAACATGAGATCATAATTGCAACCAACGTTGGCATCTGATATTTCTTGTTCAGTCCACATGTCTGAGTTACATCTACATAAGAAAATAGTAGAAAAAAGTACCAACCATATCTAACTCGGCAGAACCTGTAATAAACAAACTTTCCTTTTTATAACTCCGAAAATATAAACACTGTATTTCCAACAATTTCAGCACTGTAATCTAACTGTAGAGTTTTTGTTTGTTTGAACTTATTAGCTTGGAAGAAAATTTCTACAATTTTAGCAAACTATACCCTATCAATCATAATGCCTGTTAGTGTTATTTTGGGTTAATGTGTGGTGTAATCAGCAAAAGTAAAAGAAACAAACAAGCATATATTATGAATTGAAAAAGTTACATATCAGATCAAATTGTATGAGCAAACTCTTGTCCTCTATCAAAATAGAACAATGCCACAGCTAAGAACATAAAATAACAAAAACCACCTTTCATCAGCTTAAGCTTCAAAAGAGAATCGGTAGCAAGTATGCATACATTGACCAGATCCTTTGCCTTCATCACCATCTCCAACAGCATCGTCATCATTGACATCACCTTTCTCCATATCAACATCATCATTGTCATCATCCTCATCACCATCATCATCAGAAGAAAGCTCTAGCTTTGGTGGTTTTGGGGGTGGTATGTAGCTGAAGGCTGAGCTTCACCTACGAGAACTAGTGATGATGTTGCTCATGTTAATCCCCTCCAGTTCCTTTTCTCTCTCCTTCCTCTTTTATTCTGCACCACATTACAAACAATGTTGTAACCCACTAGAACACAAAGTGGACGAGATAGACATTGGTTTGTTTGTTCATTTGATTAGCGTTATAAGTGGGCGTGGATGTTTATCCCGTCCGGCAGACGGGAATGAATTCCCATGAAATCTCGAATGTACCCTTTTTTCAATTTTTTTTCCTTTTTTCTATTAATAAAAAAATTGGTAAAAACTTTGCCCAATGAAGTCACTTTTGGAGCCTTGTTTGCGAAATTCTCTCTACTTTTTCAAACATAAATATACACACACAATGACTTCATGATAAAGAACACTAGTACCAAAAGACATTGGGTGCTAAAATTTTTAAAGCATTATTATATACCTTCATCTTCTTGCTTGATATCCCTGAGAGAAAATAAATGGCCCCTTTTCTGGATGACTGCTGTCAGATTCATCTCCCAGTTGCCTGGAATAGAGTAACATAATAAATAATACCAGGTTATTTAAAATTATGAGCCTATTTAAAAAAAAAGAAATAATAAAAAAGGCATAACTAAAGTACAAAGAGAGCAAAAAAACAAGTGTGCACATATGAGCCAGAAATTGAATGTATAAATAAGCTATGTTAGTCTTTACCTGATGATGAACAAGATTTGACACCTGAGGATGAATTTGTTTAAGTTCCAAATATAGAATATTCAAAGTTCATAGCAATGAGATTAAAGTCATTAAACTAAACAAACCGGCTTTCTCTACTGAAACAAACTGGTAGATTATTATTTAGTACTTACAATATCTCATTGGCTTATTGTAATGAGATAACCAAACATTGTAACCATCCTTCTGACAAATAACTTTCAGCATTTAAAGTATTTTTGTGTAAAAAAACCAGAAAGTATACTAAATGCATTGAAATAACAATTAAAAAACACATACAGGCACTAGACACAGGCAAGGCCTCCTTTCCTAAACCACTCATGCCAAGTTTAAGGTGATTTCTATTCTTCATGACTAATGAAGCAGCCTCATGAGTATCTACATTAAAAGAATTATAAAAAGAAGAAGAAGTTTAGAACATATTAAGAACAATTGTGACAAGGATTAAAGAGAAAATTTTTTATGCCAACCATACATTATTAATTGATAAGCTAATTTTGGAGACTGATATAATGAAACTACAATTTTGCTCATATTATTGGGGTTCGATCGAGGATTGTCAAAGCGGGTACAAAGAGAACTATGTGGTTGATCATAACATGCATTCTTCCAATAAGAGCAACGACTTACTCATAAGAATAGTAAACATGTTGAACTTTAATTGCAGCAAATTTAACAAAAAAAACAGAAAGATAAGAATTGCCCTGGAAATGGTAGATGAACAGTTTACATTCATCAACATTCTTGAGTATGTTTAGATAAAGAAACAATATATAGCATCAAAAGGAGAATCTTTTTTTCCCTTATCTAGAAATATGATTCTTTGAAAGGTTATCATTTTAATAATTCATATTTGTCAGTGGTTTTTGATTGTCATTAAAAAAACTCTATGAATACGAAATGACCAAAGCAACATCCTAAGAATTCTTCACTCTAATAGACTTAAATAGTACTAACTCTCGCAAACAAAAGAAGCGATATTATATTATTATGTTTGAAGACAATTAATTAGGACTAAACCTTGTATGCTTATCTGAATACTAAATAAAATATTCAAGTAAGATGTCTAAATTTTCGCATAATATATTTGCGAGATGTACAATAGAAAATAACTTCAAGGTAGACAAAACTATTCATAATATATGGTATTTTCAATATTGATAATATAAGGAAAACTATGAAATATGAATTAGTCATAACATGTATGGCATTAATAACATAAACTTACTTCTAACTATAAGCATAGAAAAAAGCTGGACAAGCTTAGATAGCACTGGACATGTTAAATAAACAAGAGTTAATTTTTACTCGGTCTCTATATTTGCAAGAGTTTATGTTCATCAATCTTCTGAAGAATATTCTAGAATAGCACCAAAAAGTGAGTCCGTTTTATTCCTTATATATAAATATGGTTTCTTGAATAGCTATCACTCTAAAATTTATGATTGTACAGGGTCATTATGATCATCATTAACAAACTCCATGGGAATCAAATAACCAACGTAATATATCCTGAGAAGTGCTTGCGGTAAAAATACAATCTTTCGGAAACAACAAAAGCGATGTTACTTTTAAGTAGTAGCTAGCCAATCATAAGGACTAGAACTTCAACTCTATTCTCGCCTTATTTAATACAATGCCTACGTAAATATGAATTATCTTATTTAAAAATTACATCATGAACAAATCTTCTAAAAGAATCGTCAATATTTCTCAAATGAAATTTTAAAAAGTAACCTCAAGCTACCTGTTTTCCTCAACAAAGGCAAGATTTACAACTGTTTAACCTATAACAACTACCCTAAAAATTCTAAAACCCCAATAAGCAAAGTAGGGGCTCTCTGTGTCAGCTGGGGGTAATGAAAAGAGTTAAACAGAAGCATCAAGCGTGATCTAGTACCTAGTACCAAATCCATTCCTATACCACATATATAGAATTCACTTTATTACACACATTGTCTCAAGTGTCAAAAAACCCACACACAATCATTTATACAGAAATCCCTCATATACGGTAGAGAAACGAGAAACGAGAAACGAGAAACGAGAAGAGAATTCTAATTACTTACCTCATAGACGGTAGAATCAAGTATGCACGCTGCTGGATCTCTTCCGAATCCTCCCTCTACCTCTTTTTCTTCTTCTATCCGCACCCGCTCTCCGTTGCCTCCTCTCTCTCGATCTCGATCTCGATCAGATCGCTATTTAAATGCAGCCGACAAGGACGGCTTCCTCGGCTTTTCTTTATTTTTAGGGTTTTTTCTATCCTTTCCGTCTTTTATTTCCTTTCCATTATGGACTTTCTTCGGTCTTTATCTTTATCTTTATCGTTTATGACTTTATTCCCTTTTTTTTCGCTGCTATTTGTTGGGCCAGCTTATTTGAGCCCAAATTCCAATCTTTCATTCAAGGCCATGTAAGCGATTGCTTTAATTCGTGTAACTTTTTTAATTTCTTCAATTGAGTTATTGTATATGGACGTCGGAATTAACTTTTTCTTTTTCTTTTTTTCAATTTTATAATATTTTTCTAATTTTGATTTTATGTGTATTTTATCGGTTAATGCAGTGAATACAAACTGCCTGTACCAAACTATATATATATCCTTCACTTCTCGCTGAATTATTATATACAGTCACTATTATATACCAATTATATATTATATACATTATACAGTCATGACTTGGAACATTAATTTTTTTTAAGATCGTATGAAAAACAGATTATGCGAGTATGGCCAGTTACTATCTCTCCAGCTCTTCTTCAATTTGATGCTCAACTTTCGAAACATAAATATATCTTCACAAATTATTTTAGATGGGCATGAAAAAACTGAATATTTTATTTACTATTTAAAAAAAAATAGACGGAGTTGACATGGGTTTGAAAAAAAATTCAGTTATACCCGGTACAAAAATATTATCATTACATGCACGATGAAAATCAATTGTTGTACACCATCGTTTTTGTTTGCGTTGGCGTTGTTATCTTATCTTTGACATTTGTTTTTTTTTTAATTTGAACCGTTGGTAATTTATATATATATATAGATAGAGGTTGGCTAAGATACAAACGTTTGTTCCTAGGCCATGGAATAAACAGTTTGGTTCTCTGATTTTCAAAGTCCAAACAGACGATCCAAACCGTTAGATATTCAATATATATTAAAATCAGCTTGGAGACCAAATTTTACATTTTTTGAATTTGTTTACTATTTATTAAGATGGTTTGAAAATAGCTATTTTCCAATGGTGCATAATTTTAATAAAATCAATGATTTTCAAACCATCTTAATAAATAGTAAAGAAATTCCAAAAAATGTAAAATTTGGTCTCCAAGCTGATTTTAATATAGATTGAATATCTAATGGTTTGGATCGACTGTTTGGACTTTGAAAATCGGAGAAGCAAACCGTTTGTTCCATGGCCTAGGAACACATGTTTGTATCTTAGCCAACCTCATATATATATATATATATATATATATATATATAGAGAGAGAGAGAGAGAGAGATAGACTATGGTGAGTTGGGCCTAGGCAGCCACTGCCAGGTTTTTCAAAAAAAAAAAAGATAGACTATGGTGAGTTGTGAAGTAAAACAACGCTCATATTCCCATTTTGAAAATCCAAACCATCGATCCGGACCGCTCAACATGATCTCCATATTGAAATGTGCTTAGAGACCAAATTTTACAATTTTTTGGATTTTTTTACTATTTATTAAGCCACTTTGAAAATCGCTGATTTGAGTGAACAGTAAAAACTTCTGGACCATTGGATTAGCAATTTTCAAAGTGGCTTAATAATAGTAAAAAAATTCTTAAATATGTAAAATTTGGTCTCCAAGCACTTTTCAATATGGAGATCATGTTGAGCGGTTCGGATCGGTTGTTTAGATTTTCAAAATGAAAATATGAGCGTGAAGTAAAATCACCTCTTACTTCACAACTCACCATAGCCCAGCTCTCTCTCTCTCTCTCTATATATATATATATATAGGAAATGGCTAGCATGCTACACGTAGCATAGAGGGCCTCTGTGTTACGGCTCAATATTTGAGTTTTCAAAATCCTAACGGTCGATCCGAACCGTTCAACATGATCTCCTTATGAATATGTACTTGCAAGCCAAATTTTACATTTTTTAGAATTTTTTTAGAATTTTTTTAGATAGGTAGAAAATCACTTGATCTGAAAATTATGTACCATTCATATCAAGTGATTTTCTACTTATCTAAAAAAATAGTAAACAAATTCTAAAAAATGTAAAATTTGGTTTGCAAGTACATATTCATATGGAGATCATGTTGAATGGTTCCGATCGACCGTTAGGATTTTAAAAACTCAAATATTGTGCCGTAGCACGGAGGCCCTTTATGCTACGCGTAGCATGCTAGCCATTTCCTATATATATATATATATATATATATATATGGGCTATTGTGCTTTGCAAAGTAAAGCCTTCGTTTTACTTCGGCTTACTTTTTGGATTTTCAAAGTCCAAAACGTCGATCCGACCGTTCAAGTTGATCTACATATTGAAATGTGCTTGCAGACCAAATTTTACATTTTTTGGAATTTTTTTACTATTTATTAAGCCACTTTGAAAATTGCTGATCACATGGTCCAGAATTTTGTTGCACTGTTTTTTTTGGACCATGTGATCAGCAATTTTCAAAGTGGCTTAATAAATAGTAAAAAAATTCCAAAAAATGTAAAATTTGGTCTGCAAGCACATTTCAATATGTAGATCAACTTGAACGGTCGGATCGACGTTTTGAACTTTGAAAATCCAAAAAGTAAGCCGAAGTAAAACGATGGCTTTACTTTGCAAAGCACAATAGCCCATCTCTCTCTCTCTATATATATATATAGAGTCTGACTTAGCTACTTCATGAAGTAAAACGACTTTGTACTTCACGCCATATCTTCATTTTCAAAGTTCAAATAGTCGATTCGAACCTTCCAACATGTTCTTCATATTGAAATGTACTTGGAGACCAAATTTTATATTTTTTGGAATTTTTTTACTATTTATTAAGCCACTTTGAAAATCTGAAAATCCTTATGAACAGTAAAAAACAGTAAAAATTTATGGACCGCCGGATCAGTGATTTTCAAAGTGGCTTAATAAATAGTAAAAAAATTCCAAAAAATGTAAAATTTGGTCTCCAAGCACATATCAATATGGAGAACAACTTGAGCGGTTCGGATCGGTCGTTTGGATTTTCAAAATGGAAATAATGAGACGTGGAGCACCAAGTCATTTTACTCCATGAAGTAGCTAAGCCCAGCACTATATATATATATATTTATAATTACGCTCCTGAGCTAGCTAGCCTCCATTTGCTAACCTTTTTTAAATCTAGCATTTGAACTAACAATATTAAACATGCATTCAACTACCCATATTTGAACCAACAATATATATATATATGAGGAGGGATCAGATTATACCATTTTTGGTGACATCGAATTACATCGTCCATTGTTAAAGTTGTCAAAGTCCAAACAGTTGATCCAAACCGTTCAATATGATGGATATATTAAAATGTGCTTGCAGATCAAATTTTATATTTTTTCGAATTTTCTTACTATTTATTAAGTACTTTACAAAATCGTTGTTTTCAGATCATTGAATTTTTGTACCCATCTTAATAAATAGTAAAAAAATTCAAAAAAAATGTAAAATTTGACCTGCAAGCACATTTTAATATATCCATCATATTGAACGACTTGGATCGACTGTTTTTCTTGTTTCCCGGTCACGTCAAGCTACCGATGCCTCTACTTTCTCCTCTTTTTCTCCCATCTTTTTCCTCATTTGCATTTCAATTTCTCTCAATTTCTCTCTCAATAAAAAGATTTTAGAAGAAATCTTTGATCGGTGGAGAAATTAGGTGATAAAAAGTATAGTTATCATAGTGGTGACATGTGTCCTCCACATGCATCCTTCTATCAATAAATTAATTTAATTTTCTTTCTTATTTAATGAAAAGTTAATTTACACTAAAACCCTTATATTATTATAAATAAATTAACTTGTAAATAATATGTTTTCAATTAACATGATGTTACAATAAATTTTAAAATACTTCAAACTAGACTAAATGTTTTACAAGTATAATTGAATTAATTAACATTTATAATTAATTTTAAATATTTCCATATTTTCAAAATTTCTGATTTTAACACTACCAAAATGTATCAATCAAGATTTTGTCAAGGACTTTGCAATTACCTATTTGTAATTAACATTTTCTTATGTATTTATAGTTTATTGATTCCAAATCAAATAATTTCAACATGTACAAAATTGGGATGTTACAACGGTCATATTTGGATAATCTAATTAACTGGATTTAAATGAAGATTGCCACTCAGCTTGAAGATGACATAACAATTTAAAAGAGGTTTTTCTTCGTCTGCACTTTCTTGAAGATCATCCTCCATGCTATTTCTTCATCTTTTTTGGAGAAGATGTAGAAAAGCCTCGACAAGAAGATATATAGCCCATTTATGGCCCAACTCAAGAAGATTTCAATCTCTGTCTTATGAAAAAAAAAAATTTTAAATGATTACCACTGCTGGGACCTTATTTCGCAACCTACTACTCACGCGTACCTAGTTCGCGCACCAAATTGGACGATGCGCGTACTGGGGAGGCGCACCGCTGGGTGCGCATACTGGGTACGCGTACCGACCCATCGACGCGGTGCCGGACTGAGCGGGCGCACCAAATTTTTTTTTTGTTTTTTGTTTAGTTATGTTTAGAATTGTTTGAAATTTTTTTCTGGTCTATTCTATTTTGTTCTATGATATTTGTAATTATATGTACACATAACATTTGACGGTGAAATTGTTGAAAATAAAACGCACTTGTTTAACAAATAAAATTTTGGAGTAAATTTGAACTAAAAATTACTACAACAAATTATACGTACAATCTGAGCCGACATTTTAAAATACACTAAATTACGCTTATTATAATGAAATATGCTAAATTATTCTAATTATAATGAAATACGCTAAACTATGCAAAATTACGCTGATTTTGTGTCATATTTCATAAATCATAAAAAATAGTAAAATAATTTCAAAAATAATAAAAAATTGGTATTCTACAAGTTCATTACATAACTAATTTACTGAGCTACGTAGATTGAACAATAGAAATGAAAATCTTAAACGGAAACTTCAACTCAAGTTTTGAGGCTTTTCCCTTTGTTTTTTGGCGATTCTAAATTTAGAAATTTGGCATTGTAGGTTCTGACGCATGCGTATTTTCACAAGCTTTCCGAAAAGTGGTCATTTGCTGAAATCAGACACTCGAGCGCTGTTTTATGACCGTTTGAACTTTCATCGTCGATTAGCTATTTGTCTCTAAAAAAAAAAGTTGGTGCGCCTCCCCAGTCCGCGCACTGGGTCAAGTGGGTCGATGCGCCTGTCCAATACGCGTACCGAGTCAAGTGGGTCAGTGCGCCTGCCCAGTACGCGCACCGGGTCAAGTGGGTCGGTACGCCTGCCCAATACGCGCACCAAGCAGTGCACATGCCCAGTACGCGCACCAAGTGGTGCGCCTGCCCAATACGCGCACCGTCTAATTTAGTGCGCGGACTGGATACGCGTGGGTGGTAAGTTTTGAAATAAGTGCAAGGGGTGGTATTCATTTAATTTTTATTTTTTTTCGTGGTAACTAAAAAAAACGGGCCCTTCAATCTCCGTCTTATTAAATTAGAATCTCCTTGCAATAAAAAACCACCAAAAAAGAATTCAAATCATTTCTCCTTTTAACAAGAAACTTTCTTGTTCCTTGAAAATAAGTCAAAGTCACACCACTACAATCATACTCTCAATTCCTAAAAGATGGGGGGGGGCGTGATTGGCATCTTCTCCCACCGGAGCTCCTTGAGGTCATAGGCAAGAAGGTCACCTCGCTCGCCGACTACATCCGCTTCCGTGCTGTCTGCCATCCCTGGCAATTCGCCTGTTCCCTGCGCCCTTCCCCTGACCACCTCCCTCTCCAGCTCCCATGGCTGATGCTGTCTTACCCATCCGTCGGTAATAATTATTCCACCCGTCTCTTTTACGATCTTTCAGCTTCTAAAATCCACAAGCTTAAACTCCCTGAGACTCGAGGGGTGGATATATGTGGATCTTCACATGGTTGGCTTTTCCTCCAGAAAGGTCAAGTGCTGTCCCTGCTTAATCCCATCACTCGTGCCACAATTTCCCTTCCCCTATTCAGTGGACCTCTCTCTACTATTGGAATTGTTCCCCTTCATGCAATAAATCCTGAGAATTTCTTTCAGAACTGGGAAGCTGATCAATATTCTATTAGCCCTACTGACATTGTCATGGTCCGTAAGGCTATACTGACATCAAGTCCACTGGACCGTAGTTGCATAGTTTTTGTTTTCACTTATAGCGTATGGCCGTTGGCATATTGTAAAATTGGGGATGAATGTTGGAAAGTGATTGAATTTGAGTTTGATTTTCCTTGGGGAGGTGATTTTTGCGATATCACCTATAGCAATGGTTTTTTATACACAGTTAGCCCTTTTGCTGCAGTTACAACGTATAACCTTAATAATTGTTCAAGAACATTGTTGGGTGGCAATGTTAATCTAATTGGCATTCATCTGGTCGAAGGGGTATCTGGGGACATATTGCTCATTCATGACAGACCTATATATGTTAATGGAAATTTGAAGGAAACTGAGTATACAGTGTACAAGTTGAGCAATGATGGAGAACCAGTGTGGATTGAAGTGATAGACGTAGGCCAAAATGTGCTTTTCCTGGGTAGTGATTACAATGCATTGTCCCTCTCAAGTGCTAATCTGCAATTTCCAGAATGGGGTGCAAATTGTTTGTGCTATGACTCGGTAAGGACAGAGAAGTGGAATCCAGAAGAAAATTTTGACTCATGGTATAATCACAACATCAAATTGGCCAGGCTGGATGATGGGATGGTTACTGATATAACTGGTGATTTAGGCTCATTTCAAGTGAATGAGCTTTGGCAAAGGTCTTTATGGCTGACACCGAGTTTGCTTTAGCTGCTTCCTTACTAATGATAGACAAACTATTTTGGTAATATTAGGCTGGTATAGGATATCAACCGATAATCCTTCAATTAGATTGTTCCATGCTAATACTTTTTCTTACTGCTGTTCATGCTTCTTCCTGCAGTGAAATGGAAGCTTATACATGTTATTGAATATGGATGTATTGTCCCAAGCAAGTTGAACTAGTATATTTTCTGATTTGTTTGATGATATTCCCTGCAAAATTTATCTGACTAGGTATTAATTAATAATGATCCTACTGTTGGGATTTCTTGTTAAGTAACAATGGCATTTCTTATTTTCATGTTGTTATTGGGAGCAATAATGTTCCTTTTTCAATCAAGTATGACTAGAGTGAAGTGTTTCTGAGGAAAACCAGTGCCAATGATGTTGGGATAGTGTAATATATTAACTGAACCCGTTACCACATATTAGATGTTTGAAAGGTGAATTAAATTAAGTCAAGATAGTCTATGTTGTGCATAGTAATTATGTTTTTAAATGTACTGGTACTTCTTCAATGTTATGACAACTGTTCTATAATTTTTTTTGACTGCAAGCTGATGTTTTATTCAAATATTCTATGTGGTCTTCTATGTAATCATTTATAATGTATTGGTACAGAATCTGAATCCTTGACTAATAATTGGCACTTCTCCAATATTAGAAAAACTGCTTTATAATTTTTTCTTGACTGCAAGCTGATGTTAAGGCATCAATATACCCTTAAGTATTCTTCAGTCATTCAATTTAATGTGAAACAAAACATTAATAAATATTAGAAAAAAAGGAAAAACGGTGTCTGTTATTCCATCCAACCAATTTGATTCGGCACCTCGTGTTTATTGCCCGTCTTAACAGTACTTTATCAGTAGTTGATTACCCTTGCGTTGAGAGAAGTTCATACTTGATGGGTTAGCATCAACAGTACTTTATCAGTAGTAGCTAGGATGTATTAGCATCAACCTTGAAATATTAAAATATCAAAATTTTAGGTATGCAGGCATATCTCACGCACATCATCTAATATAGAGGCTGATCAATTGGCTGATTTTGCTTGAGTACACCAACTGTCATATGTTGGAACTTTTTATCCTGCTTTGGAAATGTGGTGTGGTGTGTGGGGGGGGGGGGGGGGGGGGGGAGGGGGGGTTGGGTTCTGTCAGTTTTGCTCCTACTTGCAAAATGAATTTTTCTCTGATGAAGGTGCTGAGTACAAGGACAAGGATTTGCAAAATGAATTTGGAAATCAGGTGCTGAGTCCATGTACGGGGTTTATGGTGTTCTTTTTGCAAAACGAACGAATTTGGATTTTGTGCTTGCATTGCACATCCTGCCTACCTGGCAAATGACAAGGACTCCCTCTTCTTATATTGCGAACTCCACCTTTGAGTATAGCGTGCTTCCAGTGACACACTGCTTCCAGGATCTATGTATATGCTTTTTCTGTATGGGCTGCTTAAATTTCTGAGTAACTCTGTGTATAAATGTTTGCTGTGCTTGGTTTCTATAAACTTAAGACACAAATTTAGATAGATTACATACTGTGTACTGGGCATATAGGATGTACAGCAAACAATATTTCTTACATATAGTAACAATTATGAAACAAACTATCACATATTGTTATATATCTTGCAGCACTGAAGATAAAAATGCCAAAAAATGTTAAGTTGTTAACCCACCTTCTTGTCAAACAGTTAGAAGTATTTGTTGATCGTCAATAACTTATTGTCCACAACCCCCATGTGGAAAAAACACAATCATTTTGACAAAATTATGTGCTCGAAAATACCTGCAATATGTATTTGGCATATTTAATCGTGGATTGATCATCTAAAATTAATGTTGCAATGAATATAATGAAACATAGAACAGACTAACCTCGATACTGTTTCATGCTAGTTAATTTGTAGACATATTAAAGAAATAATTAGAAAATTAATGCGTATATATGTGTTTAATATTAAGAATAATCACTTTCTTTCTTCTTCATAATTAAGTCAGTTCTGGAGCGAATCAAAAGAAAGAGCATGTGCATATATAATATCATATAGCCCGTCATAAATCAATCCAAAACTAATGAGGTAGCTTCCTAGTTCTTAACTTGATAATAACTAGTAATTTGTATAGCAAGATAAAAATGTACTTGTATGATTCATGAAAGAAAAATGCAAACATGATCCATCATTTATTCATTAGAATGCAAGAAGATACATCATCCAGACAGGCCGGGAGAGATAATTATAAGCACATTTCATTCTAATGGATGGCGCCCTTCAGGTTCAGGCAATACAAGAGATAAAATTAAAATATTTACGAATGCGGAGCCCAAACAAGATGATCTTCCATGAGAAAATGACATATTGGTTTTGTGTCAGGCTTCACATTGAGCATCTCAAAGAAGACATGGTTAAAGTCTTTGGTATCATAATGGCAAATTGCAAGTGCATTCACCTTTGTCCCATTATCCCCTTCTAAGGGAATTGCGTATCCTTTGATTGTAGGTGTGGTGTGGCAATAGAATACGGCTCGAGGTGATGGAAATGGGTGACACAACACAAGTTTCTCTTGAGATAATTCTTTTACTGGGGAAGCGACTTTGTAGAATATTTTTTCTCTTTTAGCTCCTCCATTGACAAGTTGTATTGTTGACATAACTCGTAAGTTTCGGGTACCAAGTTCAGAGATGACATTGTCAATCATAGATTCGAGAGATGTGGCACAAAACTTTTTTGCACCTTTGGAAACTGGAGACTCGCAATCAGATAGGCTTTCCTCTATTTGCTTTGCTTCTTTAGAGCCTGGGTTGATAGAATAATGATTCAGGATTTGAGAGAGATTCTTGGAAGAAAACGGTATTGCTTCGGCTTCCGTACGAGGGATAAAAGCATTACCAATGACGGTTCGGTCAAGGCTGATGGCTTTTTTAATCTTGGCTCCTGGGTATATATCCTTTGGTTGGAAGAAGATACTTAGGACATCAGTAGACACCCTTCCTTGGTTCCATACTACTAGGTATTTCTCCCAAACAAATTTCTCTTCTTGCCCTGTTTGGTCCAGGAATGAAAAGTAAAAAAAAACATTGTGGTTTAATGATTTACTTAATTATAAGTGTCGTCTAACTAATTAAACTTGATTTCATTATGCTAGCCAGAAGACCATAGTTAGGATTAGTGTACAAATTAAGTTTCCGTAATTTATATATGCGAAAGGAAAGAGAAGAACAGAACCTGGATGAATTAGGTTGCGAATGATTTCTGGCATAGAGGTGTTGGGCAGGTTGGAGTACCAGTAAGCATCCATTGGTGAAAGAACATTGCTCGCTTCATCAGCTTTGACATCCGTAAATAGGTACATCTACAGGGTACACGTACACATATGGTGCGAGAAAAAAATTTACATTAGTATATGAGAAAGCTGTAAAGAAAAACATAGTATTGTCAACAAATAAACGATAAATTTTATGAAATTAATTATGATAAATTATTACAAAGGATATATAATTGTTATATTCCTTTTTAAATATAATTTTAGTGCAAGATCTCATGCCGGTACATACATACGACTTAATAAATGTTGAAAACTACAGGAAAGAGGTGTGAGAAAAATAAGAAGAAAACTAAAAGAGGAATCAGTATTGCATGTTCTACGTAAATAGAAAATAAATTTGATGCACTTGCCAAAAAGAAGAAGAAAATTAAGCATAAATTATAAATTTATAATAGACGACTGACTGTTAAAAGAAAGAGGAGGCAATAACGCGCCATGGCTGTAACTGTTAAAAGTATGGGTTTTGTTGCCATGACTACTGACTAGAAGACTCTCTACGAATGATCGATAATGGAATGGTAGTGACGATCAAAGAGAAATTAAGTAATAACATTTGATCTCGATATGTTAGGTGGAGTTTTCAGTTACAAAAATACAAAATACAAAATTAGGTATGTATAGGTTGGTTACGTGGGTTTAAATTATTTTTATTTAATGAAAATATAAAATTAAAGAGACTTAAATTAAATAGACTTAAATTAAATAGAAGAAATAAAATAATATTTTTTTTATGATAAATCTTACACGAAATAAGTTAAATGATTTAATTTAGACTTATTTAAAATAAAAATTATGTCATTTTAAATTAATCTAAATAGTTAATAGACTTATTTTAAATTATTACTCAATCTTATTATGAGATTATTTTCTTTTTAGTTTTTGACGCTTTGTCCCTGCCTAATTGTTCTAGCTTTTTACCGTTCCTTTAACTGCTCTTTGTTGGGATATATCATATATCACTTATTTGGGCCAAATTTCTAACACTTTGATTGTAGCCCGCAGAAGCGATTTTAAATTATTTCATTTCGAATTTTAGGTTTAGATTTTGTGAACAGATTTTGGGTTATTTCATTTTTAAATGATTAATATATTCAAGTGGGGCATTGTATATATTCCTTTTGAATTTAACTGATAACGCTTTTAAGTTGTCCAAATAATAAAATCATATTTTGTGAATCTATTCATATGGTTTCAGTGTGCTTGCAATTGCAAAAGAGGTTATTCTTTCTCGCTATTCGGTGTATAACATGCCCGCCTGATTGGACTAGCATATTTTATGGCTATGTAACTGCAAAACATAATCATCTCGACAATCCAATAAAATTAAAAGAAATTACATTAAGTTACATTCCAAAGCTAGAGATTTTATGTCTACTAATTTTTAATTTGTACTTTAGATTAAGTTACATCACCTGCTAAATTCTCAAATTAAATTCTTACAAGGTTTAGCACTCATATTACAGAATCCTTCTCAGACTATCAAAAGCAGCTCCTGTGTAAAAATGTTAACATCTATTTTCAAATAATTACACAATTCAGAGAAATTCCTAGTAAATTGAAGTGATAGCAAAAAAATCATACAAAAAGAAAAAGAAAATAAAAAAAGTATCCTATAGTTACACAAAAATAACCTCCAATTTTGCACATGGGTTTTCCTTGATGTATTTTTCAAGCTCCAAGTCATCCTTAAACCTGAAATTATACAGTGCTTGTCTTTGTGTAAGACCAACAGGGTAAATTTTGTACACTTTCAACTCATCGCCGCCTCTTAAACTCAGTGGCCTTTCATTCTTCCATACTGGTACATGGTTCAGAGATTTAAATTTTTCAAGAACCGCCAATTCAAGCGCCTTCATTGTTAAACTTCCAGATCTGCAAGATATAATCAAATAAAAAAAATAAGCAAACATTTAATCTCAAAATTGGATAAAATACGGGAAAACAAATCACAAACTCATTCAGAAAACCTGGGTCAAGCAAGACAAGTAAAGAATACAAAATATGGCTGAAGGAACAATAGAGAGAGAGAGAGATTTCACAGTACCTGAGGAAAATGCTTTCAGTCTTGAAGCGGCCTCTCTCTCTGACAAACAAATGGTATGTAGTTTCATGGTTGCTTGTGCAACTGCAAGGGCGTTTTTGGAATTTTTCATTTGCTTCCTCCTTTTTGTGAATATTTGTTGCTAGGAAAATGCATAGCCGACATGAAGAATGAACTGCTGCCATGTCGACCAATGCTTTGAATGAATCTGATGGGCCCTCATACTTCCACCTACACAAGGAAGAAAAGAAGTCTGACATCTAATAGTTTGTTCATCAATTTATTATCACAAACTTATCCTTCTTGTGTGGTAATAAATTAATAAAAATCGTTCAAAATCCTAGAATTTTATACTAGCATCTGAGAACCGACTTGTCTTTTCCTTATATTTTTGTTCGCACTTTGGCTTTGAGCTAATTCAACTACTCAAAGTATCACGCAGAGCAATGCAAAACCAAAAACAACCCAAATACTCTAAAAAAAAATTTATCAACTCTGCTCCTTCAAGCATAAACTGTATCGGAAAGTAACAAAACCATATCTCCTTCCTCCACATTTGCTTAGAGACATATAGAGACCATAATGGGATCATTGCGGTGGCGTCTAATTTCTATTGGGCTAAAACTAACTCGTATGGTTTGTATGTAGACATGAAGTTTCTTATTTTAGCAGCAATTATAATCAACATTTTGAAGTTCCACATGGAAAGATCTAAAATTAACATTTGTTTATAGGGGTACATCATCTCAAGACACATTTCCAGGAGACGAACAACTGAGGTGCGAGTTTTATAGATGTAAACAATGACATGTCTTCTGTCCGAAAATATTCTTTAATCACACTATCTCGCTGTATGCTTTAACTTATCCTTCTTTACTCAAATGATATTATACATTTATAGTTTCAAATATTCAAGGGTGATTATGGTAAAATATATTATTAAATAAAAAAATATCACTCAACCTGAGAGTTTGGTTAAAAGCATCTGGATTTGAGGCTAGATGTTTCATGGTTGCAGCAACCGATTCAACATCAGTTAGTTCTTTGATATGTAACACTGAGCCAGGATAAGGTGAAAACTCTAGTATATTTGGTGCACCAACCACCACAGGAATGGTACCTGAAAATCTCATGAATTCACCACAACGCCTTGAGAAAATAATGGGTTGCTACAAAAATGTGCATGCATAATAAATTAAGAATCATGTACTACTAGTGCAGTAAACACTTTACATGTTACTCATATTATAAGGTAGATTTATTAGGGTCTTTTCACCTGTTGGGTTTAGTACGGCTTCAGAAGCATAATATGAATGTATGACCACAATGTCCAACTCTTTTAAGTTTATTCATTTCAAATGTGTTCTAAATTATTTGTTCAGGGGAGCAAGTGACATAGGTGCCTCTTATTATTTTCACTAATTGTTTTCCAAAACTGTACCTGCTACTAGAGACTGAAAGAACTTTTCTGTAACATAGTCCTCTTCATTGGAATTTTCAAATGCCAAGCTGAACTTGTAACGCTTCAACGTCTCCACCTTGTCAACTACACATTCAAGGAAAAATGTATTTAATTTATGCACCCAAAGTTTGGAAGAAAAGTAACTGTGCCACCCACCTAACAAAAACTGAACTAACATATTATCGTGCCATACAATCTAGTCCATTGCAATTTGAACTGATCAGTACCAAGCAGAGCATTTTTTTTTTGGATTAAAGGGCCCTGGTACACCCCAGCATCTTTTAGATGCTATTCTCGAGAATTGAACCTGCATCTCTCCAAAGTGAGACGAGGTTTAGGGTTTAGTTCCATTTTGCTCTTTGAGCTTCTCAAATAAAAACTTCCAATTGTAAAATGAAAAACAATAAACCACCAATAAGATTTTTCCAAACTGAAAGATCTCCAATAAGACAGAACATCGATGTTTTTTTAGACCAAGTGCCAAAATTGGAATATCTAGACTTGAAGAATTTTAGATACATGATATAATTAAAAACTGAAACGTCCGTACCGTTTCCATTACGATTATTGTGACAGCCACCATAGGAGTCAATGCTAATTCCAGATTGCTCAAGCTTCTCGAGGCTTTGCAATCTGAAATTGCGGGCCCCACAGTTTGAGATAAAGGCTGCTGCTAGGGCCTTTTCAGTTTTCGGTTGAATTGGTGCCATGATGTCATACTCAGCCCATGAGAAGTATCCTACTGGCACATCAGATGATAGGCTTGTTGTCATTACCACACCAAATCCTTTGCTGTCAAAATCAGAAACATATGTTTTTAAGGTTCCTCCAAAATTATACTGGTATTTGTAAGTAACAACTAAAATTTCTCATCATCGCCAAGCATACAACCAAATTTGGCTAATTAGCAAATAAAAGTAATAGCCAAAGTCAAAATTTGAAATTCTGTTGATTAAATTTAGTTCAACTTGTGGTTACAGATCACTTCTTAATTAAGTTCGGTAAATGTCAATTATTAATTCAATAATGCCATAACTCATTTGCAATGTACACCCATGATTTATCCTTTGCAAAATAAAAAAAAAAAAAATTGAGGAAAGTAGGTACTTGTAAGTTGTAATGCACCCATATTTTAGTTAATAAAGAATTTCAATATTTGCCCAATCAAGGCCCTTTCAATGCTGCATAGAAGCCATTATTATATGTTCAGAATTCTTCTTCTTGGACAAATTCGACCATTTCACAGTCTTTGAGCTAATTTTAGTTGATATAAATTATTATTTATCATATGATTGCATCCCACTGGGACCAGGAAGGAATAAAAGGGAAGGAACTACAAGACAAGAACTTAATTTCAATAAAACAATTATCTTTACTTACCATCTCACTGGTCTCAGCCAGTCAAAAATTAGTTAGAATTGTTCAATTAAGGGCAAAGAAATTGTGCTTAAATTTTCATAGAACCAAAAGTTAAGTGTCCTTTTCTTAGTGTTGACTGTTGTGGGCAAGCACCACAAGTCATTATGCATGTTCTTAGCAAATATTAACACCAATGATTGCTTATTTATTTTACCTTTTCCAAATTGCTAGATAAATTATGGCTTTCTAGGCCATATTTTTACATACAAAAATAAAAGATAAAGGCTGTGCTTACCCACCGTCGGGCTACGTCGGGGTCATTTTCAGAGTAATAATGTGATGACTCCATCGACCGCAAAATGCTCGGTGTTGACCCCTCTTGACCATACCCAAAAGTAGCATCAGCTTTCCTATTAGCCGAGTACCCAAATTCACACGGTACTGAGCAACTGCTAAAGTCCTAAACCAAAAGGAAAAGAATATATTCATTTACCTACTTTAACATATATTGGCCATTCACAATCAGTGACTTCTAAATATAAGTGTAACTATATCCAATTTGAGCATCCTTGGTTTGGTCCATAACCATATTTTGTCTTTTTGTTTTGATCCAATTTGCATAATCCAGGCTGCTTTGAAGTAAAGCAATGAGGAAACTACTCAATAGATGTCCAACAACAAATGTGCCATTGTACTAAGTAACCAAAGTTAGACCCAAAATTCACTCTTACAAGTGTAACCAAAACCAATCATTGTACCAAATTCAAACCCTTAAGAACCTAATTCCAACAAAAGTAGCAAAGAAAAAACCTTTTGCTTGCCGGTGACCAAAACCGGCTCTTTGTCAAAATCTCTGGCATATGGCACTGCATCCTCTCTCTCCAACCACTTTTCGCAAGCCCTCATATCCACTTCACCGCTACTATCACCTCCGACGAAATCGCTGGCGACATCTTCCGCGATGCCTCCGTCGACGGAGCTGGGCCGGAAGAACGAGGTTGTCCAGTTCTCTACCACATCAGCGTTCTTAGCCATGTCGAGGCGGTTCATAAAGAGGATCTCAGCGCAGAACACCATGGCCACAGCAAGAGGGAGGAGGAAGCTGCACTTCTTCCTCCGCTGGTTCGCCTGAGGCCACGAAGAACTCTTCATCGGAGAGATCCAGACACGTGAGAGGCGATCGAGTCTTCTCCAGTTGTGATTAAATGGAGAAGAAAAGAGAAGAGCGGATAGCCGCCGATGGGGGTTGAGCTGGAGAGTCGTTGGAAGAAGTGGAGAGAATTTGGTCGACTGCTTTGATTTGAGGTTGGTTGGTTTGCTCTTTCTTTCCGTCAGCGTGCAACAACTATGTTTTTTAGACCAAGATCCAAGTAGTGAAGTAGACAAGAGACCGGACCACCTAAAGTAACACAAATTTTGGTTCTAGATTCTGACCGTCCGATCAGAATCTCGGCCAATCCGATCATGCTTGAGCAGATCGGACAGTCCGGATTGAAAATTGAAAATTTATGTTACCATAGGGGAACCAATTCAGCAGGGAGGGGAGCTGATACAAAGGTCTTGTATTCTAGGTTCTCTACGGCTAATCTATTATAGAAATTGCTGAAACAAGTTATCGACGACTACATTAAACGACTTGTTTTTGGAATATTAATTGTAGAAAATATAGGCCACAGTAAATCTTTAATTTGGACATTCTCATTCAATCAGCTGTGGGCTGTGGCCTGCGTGGAGTAGAAGGTCAAAGAGACTAAAAAAACAAATTAGGGCCTCAGTTTTTCGGTCTTTGCAACAAAGGATAAATGTGTTCTGGATAGGCCTGTAAGGCGCGTTCTAGTATATCTTTTAGGTCCAGGCCCAGTTTCGAGCAGTTCTCATTTTGCGACCCACATAAGCATCTACATTCTACAATCATAATTTTATCCCAATTTCGAATTTTAGGTGTGAAGAAAGTATGATAATTTTATAACTAAAAAAATTTAAAATTACTTTGAAAACGTCATGTTAAAACATAATAATAATAATAATAATCGGTTATCCATCTCAGATTTTATTTTGTGAGATGTATGAGAATTTCTTTTCTTTTTTTCAATTTCCAAACGCTACAAACAATCAAAATTAAGCATGAGTATTGCACTTTTAAAATTAACATTAAATTAATTTCAGTTATTTCTATTCTATTTCGATCTGATTATGTGAATGTAGATGCTCTTAAGAGAGTATGGTTGGGTAGGGAGACTACTATTAATTTCTATGAATGTAGATGCTCTTGTTGAAATTTTTTCGTTAGATTTAAGTAGTTTATGTTATTGGTTAAGTGTAAATTATATATATAATTGGCTTTTAAAATATTTATTTTATATCAACTAATCTTTCACTCTATCACTGATAAAAAAAATTAGATGGAAATCCGCACTAACATCTATTTCATCGCAACATTCATCAAATGTATGAAAATATATATTATTTTTAATTAATTTATGACAACACATATGTTGATACTATTGACTTATATTTTATTTTCAAAAAAATTACACTTGTATTTTAGTTTCTATACAATTTAGAATAAAATAATATAGGTAATGGAAAATTGAATCTCATTCACTGTATGAAAATTTTATATGCTTGACTTCTATTTACATTTGATCCTCATAAATTGAAAGTCTAGCTCCGCTCGTGTAGTACCTGTGCTATATGTGTTGTTTGCACATCTAGTTTAACATTATTTTCAATACTAAAATGAACCTAAAATGAATGAAACATATCGGCAAATTAATTCACTATTCAAAATTATGATTACAAATTAAGTGTATATATAAACCTATTAATTAAATCAAGCAACCGCTCCACCTTGCAAGTCCATAAACAAGTTATCCCTTCTCGATCTCTAATAAGTTATCTCTAGCTCTACCAACAAGCTCTCAGTAGTAGTCGGGACCAAATTTTAGCCTTACAGTATAGTACAAGAAAAAAGTTCCCCTTAAATTTCTCTCTAAATACAACATCTCTCACAAGTTATCTAATCTTAAAATACAAGAGAAATCAACAAGGGATATGATCAGTTAAACCGGACTAAATTTTATCTTACCAAAATATGATCAGTTTTCATAAATATAAACCAAATTAGAAGCCAAACCAAGCAAATCAAAATTTTATTAAGTTAATTTTGTTAAACCGAATTAGTATGGAAAATTTAAGTTATAACCAATAACACGTATAGTAAGTTTGTAACTTGTAAATTAATGTACTTGGATGGGTAATATTGCAATACTAACATAATATAAAGTAACACTTGGTAGCTCCTACCAAGTTTTTCAAAAAAAAGAAAAAAACACATAATATAAAGTAATATTTCAGTTTATTTAGCTTGTTTCATTTATTTGATTTCAAATTGTCAAAACCGAGTATATATAAATCGAAAACCAAACATGAGTCTAAATACAAAATGACAAATGTGTGATACATATATAATTATACCATGCATGGGATACATAATTATTAGTTAATAATAACTAATAAGTAAATCCTTTTTTTCACTTGTATTATATGATAATTTTTTAGTATCAAATATGCTTATATGCATATTCCTCATTTCGGATCAAATTAATTTTATCGATCTTAAATTACATGATGAGCTTTTCATCAATCTTCACCTAATAATAAATAACGATTGCATCATGAATCAAGAGAAATTCTAGAAATTGATTGAAATTTTGGGTTGTCTTTGCACCACTATATCTCCATTCCATTATTAAGCACGTTGGGTATCCGATCCGTCAACGACTACGATTGAAAGATTAATTTTTGGATTTAATCTCAGCTCTCCAATCACATAATATATTTTCTTTTGATTAAATGCATCTGTTTTATGTGTAGAAGTTTAAATTTAGCTACAAACATACTCGCCACACATACCGCCACACGATGAGTTACAATTAAAATTAAACAGACTCTAAAATTTAGCGATATAATTTTCCGTTTCCTTATTTATTTGTTTCCTTATTTCTTCCTCTCCAATTGAAATTTTCTATACGGCGAATCACAATGCAAATCAATTTTTTGTTCACTTCCTTATTTATCTACTTTCTTATTTCTATACATATTACTGTGATAAATCTAGAATATATTTCTAATTTTATTTTTTTTATGAAAATTTGTCATTTTGTATGAGAATTTATTTTTGTTATCTTATCATATATTCCGTTGCAACGCACGGACACGATCCTAGTATATTATATACGTACCCACAAACTTGAACATAGAACATTTGCTTCTCTTTTCTTACAAATGATCTTTTACTTGAATGAGCTTCCTTTGTGCTCATTCAACTAGCTCACAAAACTATATATATTCTATGGCGGGGGCCTACTTCTCTACAGTACAACTGTAAAGAATTAATAAATGTGGATATCAGATCACTTGATGATCAAACCGACCAGATGAATATTAGTTAGACACCTTACTAGTTACTACTTCCCGGCTGAAATGACGTCGGCCCAGGAATCCATGGCGCAATCTTCATCGGCCGTTCACCAACACTACACGCATCCCCGGCATTCTCACTCCATCCCATCGATCTCTTCCTGTCTTTCATGCACATACTCTGAGCAGAAACCTTCAAAAATGCCCCGAAAAGCTTAACGGGCTCCACCTTTGTCTCTTCAACCTCCACCTTCGGAATAGTTTGTAAATTCAAATTATGTTCCAATGTTTCCATGGCAGTACCTTCTTTCATGAGAAGCTGCATGTTCATGCCCTTGGTGTCAACATACTTAGAGAGAGAAGCAAGTAGATCTTCGCACATCCTTTTTGTGCTTGCGATCTCCATTGTCAGTTTTTGCTTTTCCTGCCTAAGTTTCGCATTCTCATTGGTCAGGTCGTCGAGTTTTGAAGCTGGAGGGGATTGTGGCGAGGTGGAAGAAGAGCTCGGAGTGTCACGCGAGTCGGTGGTGGCGCTGGTTGTTGTTGGTCGAGGTGGTGGAGGCAAAGGAGGCAGGGGAGCTACTGATGCAGGAGAAATGCATGGCCGTCGGCGGCGTTGTATTTCAGATAATAAACCTTCTTCGCCACGTCGAAACTTGTCGTTCGCAAACTCCCATCTGTCAGACATGACCTTGCGAAAGCCCTGAAATTTAATGTTATTTTTATAATTTCCTTTTATGTTAAAGAAAGGAGGATAAAACAGAATAAAAATAAAAATGGATGCAGTAAGTGGTCCCATAGGATTACATTAACATTTGATCAGTATTTCATCTCGTATTTATTTTTTACTTCCTAGCTAGGAATTATAATGCCTATAATTAGGATAAAAGAAATTCACATGCTGGATCAACAGATAAGGATAATATTTTCTTCAATAATTCCATCTAATTAACTAGTTAATTGCACCACGGTGAAATAATGAACGGCCCTAAATATGTTTAATTAAGGAGACAACTAGCTAAGCTTGAAAAAGTTTACAAGATATTCTCATGCATGTATAATTTCTAAATAGAAAATAAACAAAAAGATATGTAATTCATTAAATCAGAAACACCTAGAATTAAATGACATTGCATGCATACAGTCATATGATATGACTCCTCTTTGATAGTTAGTTAGAATTTTTTGGTAGAATAAGCGATACTATTATGTTGATAGTTAGATAGCTCCTATTTGACCGTTGAGCTTTCAATGTATGAAAATGAAAGAAACCAGCAGAAAAAAAAAAAAAAAAAAACTGTCAATTACAAATTAAAAGTTATTTTGCTCTGTTCCTTCCGTATCGATCGCAATTCATGTACTATATATATATATTACTTGAAACTGAAAGAATGACTCCATTGAAATTTACATGACATTAAATGGTGATAACAAAATTGATATAGACATATGTACCAGGCCATGCTAATAATGCAATTCTATATTTGTATACGTAAGATAATGTACAATCAAGAACGTTAATGACTAAATTTGATCATTTAAACAATATAATTCTATTTTCCAATCATATATATAAAACGAGATCATAAATTCTACATGATGGCAAGAATTAATCATTGTCGGTACATCTTCGTTTATCTAAAAATAAGTCCATTTAATTCAAGAATTAATGTTCAATTGCAATTAAAAGAAGCTTAAATCAATGAATATCTGTTTAAATGTGATCAACATCAATTTTTACTATTGGTGAATAGTGATAAAACATGTATGACAATTGAACGGCGGCTTAGGAATTAAATGTGATCAACATATATATAACAGCTCCATAGAGTGAGGCCATGGTACCATGTACGTACACAGATTTGTTCGTACTACGAATCAATATATTTTGTTTTTAAAGTCCAAATAGCCGATCTAAAACCTTCAACATGATTTTCATACAAAAATGTCCTTGCATACTAAAATTTAAATTTATTATATTTTTTACTATTTTTTAGATAGATAGAAATCACTACTTTATAATGGTACGTCTAGAATCTTTAGATTAAGTGATTTTCTATCTATCTAAAAAAATAATTAAAAAATATATATATAATTTGATTGACAACTACATTTTTATATTGAGATAATGTTAAACGGTCTATGATCAATTATTTGAACTTCAAAAATAAAAAATATTGATTCATAATCGGAATCAATATGTACCGTACCGTAGTCTCAACTCCAAAATTGGAATTGAAATATTGAACAACAAAGGGTGATGGAGGTTTTGATCCCTATGATATGATTTAACAGTTAACACATGCATCCTTTCTATAAATATTAAAGTCCTAGTAGTAATAAGATTCATAAGATATATCTAGGTTTTAGGATTCATATGGGCATATGGCACATATATATATATATATGCCAACCATTAATATGTTGACAACGAAATGCATGCCACAATAAAATCCCAGTCATTAATTCAATGTCAGTCTATTCAATTCCAAACCATCCAATTCAATATAAAGACTATTCCCATAATGACAGCGTTGAAATACATGATTTTATTTTTCTAGTTTAAATTTTATGATTTATGAAAATAATTAATATTGTTATCTTTATTTTTGCCAAAAAATTAAATTATATCTAAATTTAAATGCATGTCCTTGACAAATATTATATGAATGTATTCATAGATATTTTTTTTTTCAAGTAAGTTACTAACCAAAACACCAGAGAAATTTTTGAGCAAAGCTAGAGTGTGATGTGTTCACCAAGACGGATTGGTGAGCACACATTCAAAAATCTATCGGATTGTCTTCAAATCGCTAAAATCCATCTACCATGTCCTCATGGGTGATGCATGTACATGAATTTTTTTACAAGTTTCGAATTCATTTAGTACAAGATCAAGCAGTCAAAAAAATAATAAAAAATTAATATATAAAACAACTTATAAAATAACTTATAAAAGATTCATCTTTTTGACCGCTTGACTTTGTACTAAATGAATTCAAATTTTTTAAAAAGTTTCATGCATATGCATCACTCATGAAGTATATGAATTTCAACGGTTTGAATTCGTCGTTTGAAAACAATCCGATATATTTTTGGAGATGTGATCACCAAATTCTCTTATTGAGCACATCACACTCTAACTTTGCTCAAAATTCATCTTAACGAACACATCACATCCTCGCTTTGCTAAATTTTTTTTGTCAGGTATGCATTAAAAACTTAGATATAATATTAGTATTATTTTGAAAATAAAAAATGTAGCCATTTGGTCTTTTAATAAATCCAGATTAGACCCAAAAGGTAAAAAGCCCATCTAGGATGGGCTGATAGCAACCTCATAATCTGTAATCATGCAAAACGACAATAGAATTTGTACCTTTTTCCAAACTGTAGTTTGAAAACAAGAAAAATTCAATGCATTTTCTGACGCAAGCTTTCATTAAGATCTCTTCAAATTCAAATAAAGTTTTTCACGCACACCAACGAGGCAACAACCAACATCCATGGGCACATCGTCAACCTCCTTTTAATGCGGGTCCCACTCACAGAGGAGGTGGCAGGTGTTGAACTGACTGTTAGGTCCCGAATCCACCTCCTATAATTCCAGACCAGCTTTAGTTAATGCCCCTGTACTCGGAGATATTTACGAGAGTGCCACGCCGTGACGCATCAAGGACGTTGTTAGTACGCTTCATCCTTCTTTGTCAAGGTGTTAATTAGTGTGCTAACTACAAATTATCATATATGATAGTAAAGTAAAGACATTTTATGTTGATTTTTAACTATTTTTCATATGCAAGTAATGATGGTGATTGTTTGTAGAAATTTTACAAATGGTCCATCGTCTTGTATAGTTGTATCTACTACCCCCCCTTGACTTTTGTGAAATATAGGAAAAAACAAATATATTTATATAAAAAATACAATTAGTAGTACTCATTTACGCTTGCTAATGTTCTATATACTATACAAGTATACATATATACAATAATATATATTCATTTTCGCATAACATGTTGTCAAATTTCATTTATAATTAAGGTTTCTAATTAAATGACATTTAAAAAACAAAATATATTATGGGCTCGCTGCTCAATAGCAGCTTTATCTGAAAAAAGATGTAACTTTTAGAAAGTACCCAGTAAAAGTAGGTATGATCCTTTTTCTTGAAAAACAAAGAAATAAATATTAGTAGGTGGTAGTGGTATGAAAAACTTACAAAAAAAATTTGTTGAACACTTGAATTAAACAGGCATGTTGTGTTGCTAATCATTTTCATGAATCGTGGCAAAATTTGAGGACCCAATTCAATTAATGAATCGTGCCAACAGGTAAGACGAAAAAAAGGATATATGTATATATATATATATATATAGATATAATAAAAGTTGTCAGAAATTAATTATATAAATGAATTAATTAATAAACTCAAGAAATGCACTTGAAAGATTAAGCAACAAAAATATAATTTAGTGGTCCATGCTTCCATCTAATACCTTTCATTTACTTTAAAGAAAAATATCCCACTACCCACAAAGGCACAAATAGAGAAATCCCAAGTCTGAAGTCCCTCCCTCTGCATGCGGGTCCCAAGTCCCAAGTCCCAACACATACATGCAGATTAATTAGGAAATGGAAGGAAGATGGAAGGAAGAATGGAAGGAAGATGCAATTGCAAGCTAAGGTAATAGTAGGTAGGTATGTAAACTTACATAGGTGTTAAGCTGGCGGACAAAGGACGAGAAGCGGTTGTGCTTGAAATGAACGGGCAGCAGCTCATTGGCGAACTCGCCGGGCTTCCACACAATGAACGAACCGCCGTCTTCCCCCCACGATATCACCTCATCAGTCTCTCTATCCTCCACCATCCGGTGCGTCTTCGTCAGAAACGGCGCCGGTAGCGCTCTCCTCCCTCCCCCACTCCCCATCATCAATCACGGATTGGATTCAAAGATTAATTAGTGAAGTCTCAATCGGAAAAAGAAAAAGAAAAAGAAAAAGAAAAGGGAAATTTTTGGAGAGATTAGATTAGATTAGATTAGTTTAGTGCGAGAAGAGAAGGAGAGCAGTGAGGAATTCCCAGCCCCAGCAGTAGAAGCCGCTGATGAAAATCCAGCGATGAGAGTACCGCTCTCGCTCTCTCATGTTCTGTTCAAATCTCCAATTGGTTGATTTGATTTTCCTTTGTTTTTTAACTGGAAGTTTCTCTTCTTTGGCGAAGTGGAGAAATTAATAAGAGAGATGATCGATCGAAGTGACTTGCGTTTTTTATTTTATTTTTATCAGTTTTTCTTCTTCTTTCTATTCCACTTTATCAGTTTCTTGCGGGTTTGGGTTTGTTAAGAATTTGGAATAAGAAGATTCCAAATGGTTGGACTTTTCCTTTGGAGATGGGTTGATTTGTTGTTAGTTCCCATTTCCCAAAGGTGGGTAGTGAGTTAATATTTATGTTTCACGCTTTCTGCCTTCTACTATTATGTATGCTTCTGCGTAACAAAACAGATTTGTGGTGCTCTTCTCTGAAACCCTATATGTCAGCAACTAACCACACATATGCTTATCTGGTATACACATCAGGGAATCCGCACTCCTTCGAGATGGTTCGAGAGAGGAGGGGTTGGTAATGGTATCCACTGAGAAATAGTACTGGACTTGTCCTTTTGTACAAAATGGATAATGTTAACGAAGACCTATAATTAATTAATTATAGTTAGTTTTGTTCTAGAAAAATAAAAATTCAAATTAATCTAATATGATGAATAATAGCATAAAGCTTGCTGATTAATGAGCCGTTTGTTGAGGTAATTATCTCTTTTGATTGCTTAGTGGGTTGGGTAAATTTTTAATTTTCTCAAGTTAAAAACCTAAAAAGTAAAAAGAGAAGAAGAAAAAAAAGGAGATGGAAGCGTGTAGAACAGAGAAACATGAAAAAGGTTGGATATTATAAAATTTCTCCCGCTCCAAAAAAGAGTTTTTGTTTTTGTTTTTGTTTTTGTTTTTGTGTTACTTTTGATTCTCTGTAGTCTTAGATGGATGTTGTATAGGCGGGCCTAATCTGCTCAAGGAGCAAGCAGAGTACTAGGCAAGTCAACAAGTGACATTACAAAAATTAATGTCAGCCTACGACAATCTGAAAACATAAATTAATAGTAGGACCCACGTACCAGTAATCCAGTATGTGTATGTGGCTCTAGGTCTAGGACAATCTGAAAACATAAATTAATAGTAGGACCCACTTACCAGTATGTGGCTCTAGGACAATCTGAAAACAAAAACTAAAAACATTTTAGATCGGAAGAAAATTTCAAATCTTTTTTTATGAAAAAATAAAATATTCTTTCTCTTTCTCTCTATTATTTTATATTATATATATATTTTTTAGAGTAAGGTGGCAAGATTGTCACGAATTTTCATTAATAAAAAGTTATTTACAAGATTCAAGTAGGCCATTTAGTTATTATTTACACGAACTCAAAATAAAGGAATAAATAAAGCAAATTTGCTCCCAAATAAGCTTTCTCAGTACAAGATTCCTCACTGCCGTATTTCCTCCATAGTTGTTCCTGCGAGAGAACTGATTGTTGTTGACATTTCCGCGAAGATTCTGTTGTTCCATTCTAGCCAAATGGCCCAAAGCGTTGCCACCCAAGTAGTGTCCCAGAGTTTGCGTTGAGTCGAGTTGATTGCTTTCCCTCGCATTATCCAGAAGTGGATGTGTGTGGGGTATGATGGGGAGGCTCCAGAGACAACTGCCCACCAAAGTGCCGATGAATACGGACATTTCCAAAAAATATGTATATTTGATTCCATGCAACTTGAACCACACAACACACAACCATTAGTCGCATTGCATCCTCTTCTGATTAGAACCTCCCTTGTTAACAGTTTGTTTTGTACTAATCTCAATTTCATTATTAAGCACGTTGGGTGTCCGATTCGCCAACGGCTATGATTGAAAGATAAAATTTCAGATTTAATCTCAACCCTCCAATAACATAATATGTCTTCTTTTGATTAAATGTGTCTCTTTTACGTGTAGAAGTCTAAATTTAATTAAAATCATACTCGCCACACGTATTGTCACACCATACGTTACAATTTACAATTAAATTTGAGTAGACTTGGTAGCGATATATTTCTTCATCCGTAAAATATGTTTCCTTATTTATCCTACTTGGCAACATTTTATTTCTCCGTGAAATATGTTTCCTTATTTCTCCTTTTAGCAATATATTTCTTTGTTTTTTTATTTCTTTGTTTTCTTAATTCTATTTGTTTGTTTCTATACATCTTCTCACGGCAGAATGGATCAAGAATAAAAAAATTATTTTTTAAATTAACTTGGCATAGCCTTTTCACCAGCTTTAATTTATCTTGCAGATTAGACTTTTGAATCCTGTTCAAATTGTAAGCTCCACTTTTTTTTTCATTTACATATAATGGCTTTGGGAATTAATTTAGGAGGGTTTGCGACTCTGAGTTAATCTCTTAGCATGAGTCATTTGAATCTGGATAATTATTCTGAGGTATCCATAGAAAAAAAATTGTGTTTGTTGGAAGGAGGCAAGGGTGCAGAGGTGGGTTGCAGGTTTGTTTGATTATTTCTTTTTTCAGAGTTCTTTGTTCAGAGATATAAAATTGTTGATTTGGAGTTCACATTTACTTGGATACATTTGATCAGTTTTCTTTCAATTGTTGTTGTTTCTTTTACTGCTATTTTTTTAAGATTAGTATTTGCAAACAATTGTATTATAAAATATATAAAAAAGGAAAAATTGGTTATTTGCCACTCTAAAACCTTCAAATTTGAAAAATGCCATCCTGAAATTTGAAATTGTAATAATGCCATTCTAAACTTCATTAATTCTTAATTTTGTCATTTATACTATATTAGTCTTGTTTTTTAAACAAAAAAAAAGTAATGCCTAAAATACCCTTATCAGAAAAACACGAACCCTAGCCTCAGAACCCTTATCAGAAGGGAAATCCCGTGCTTCTCTCCAAAATCACGAACCAGCAGATCCTGTCCTCCAAAATCTGGTACTGTAAAGATTCTTTTTGTTTCTGATTCTTAATTTTTTGAGAGAAGGGATCGGCTGTGGCTGTTAGCTTCTGTCCGCCACGCCTTTCCCCCATCCAAATCTGGATCTCACAGCAACACAAACAAACCAAATTCACCACCTAGTACTAATTATTCCAGCAACACCAATGTTCGCAGCCTTTTTGGGAATGGGAAGCAGCAAAAGGAGGGGAGAAGGCAGCACTTGAAGCCATATGCCATTTCTATCCAAGAGGCGCTTCACCGGTTCAACCAGCTGTTGGCTGCCCAGAACCCTCCATCCTCTATCCTTCAATTCAATCAACTCTTTACCGCCTTGGTTCGCACAAGAACCTCAAACAACATCATATATTCCCTCTTCAACCGCTTGACCTGATTCTTAATTTTACATGAAGGGTATAATCGGAAATACAGAAATACGTATTCCAAAACATAATTTTTCAGATTATTTTTAATAAAAATAGTATAAGAATTGTATAATTGTGGCAAAATTATAAATTAACCAAGTTTGTAGTGGTATTATTACAATTTCAAAATTCGGAATGACATTTTTCAAATTTGAAACTTTTGGAGTGGCAAATAACCAATTTTCCCATAAAAAAATTTACTACTCCACACATCCTGGCTCCTATACACTGATAAATTAAAAATAAAATTTATTGTTATTTATTATTTGTCTCTCTGCAATCTTAATGTTCAATCTTATATTATGTCCCGTTGCAACGCATGAATATGATACTACTATCAGATAAAAACTTTGACCTTCGGAGGTGCCTTGATCTTCCACATTAATATTTTCTATATATAAAAAAAATTATTTTTCTTTTTCATTAGTATGTAGGTCAGAACTCAGAACTGATATATGACCTGACATATGCATGTGTTTCTTTGTAATTGATGCTAATTTACTGACTAACAGTGGGGGACCACACACAGAAAGCATCGGATTGTGATTGTGTGGTCCTCATGTTCATCTAAATTTCTTCCATTAAAATAAGAAAAAATGGTACATGTTTATCTTAAGCTGTAAACATGTCATATAAAACTTCTAGTTCTAGATGTTATTTATTTGGTAGATGCTGTAGATTCCTTTGTTGTTTTGCAGTAGAGAAGCAAATTGAGTGCATTCTTAGTGTATCTTAAGTACCTTTCACAAAATTATTTACTATATCTGTTTTGAAATTGGTCAAATTTCTAGAATGGGAGAAGATTAATTTATTTATCCACTAGTGAGAAAATTTTATGTAATAATAAATTCTTCAGAAAAAATATAATTAATTGTATTGAAATTGGAATGTGTGTGGCTATATGAAAAAAAAAGGCCTCCGGAACTGTTAAGAAAAAAAATAATACAAAATAACAAACGGTCTAATATAATATAATTACTTCCACAGTTTGACCTCAGTTGGACAAAATTGAGATTCAATTCTTCGAAATACAAAGCCAAATTCCGAATTCTTTGATAGGTGGGTGCATTTGATTATTCTCAGGTCAAAACTATATATTTTACAATGACATGGCTGGTTGAGTGGTTGAGCCCAAATTACCAGACAAAACCTCCCTCTTTCTACTCGTTCGTCATGGATCAAAAGCTAGAGCTGTGATTCATCATCAGGCTACTCAATCTACTAAATCATTCAAGCAATGTATTTATTTTACAAACAAATAAGTCGATTAAATGTACTCAGAAGATTCACAGAATTGTAGGAGGTAGGAGAGAAGGGTAATACCTAATAACTAATAAAAAAAGGAACTAAATATCATAGTTCTCTCCTAGTTCTACTCTATTGTTTTCAAATCCGTGTATGATTCTCTTCAAATATACATGGTTCTTTATTTAAGCCAAAAAAAAACCTTAATTCTGAATTTTAACAAATGTGAACAATTGTTTCCGTTTGAAATCATTAATTACCTTCCTAAAATGAAAAGTTGCAATTTGCAAATAAGGTTGGTTGCCTGTATTACGCATATAATTCCATTGCTGAAATTTATTCATATTAAAAAAATGAAATACCAAATATGCCCTCAGATTTTCAAAAATTCCAAAGAATTTTCTACCGCTGGCATGTGCTAAGAGAGAAAATGACTCAAATTCTTTTGCATCCACTCTTCATCGATATTTTTGCAATGAAATATCTAAATTTTTGAAATGAAATATCGATGCATTTGTACTGGAATTAGCCAGGATATAAAACATCGGAGCATAATCAATGTTTTTACAATAAAACATCGATACATTGTTTTCAACTTTTAAACGATCGTAACTTTTGATTGGAAATTCCAATTTGAGCATTTGACCACATTTCGAAAAGGTTGCGAAAAGACGGAGGGCGTGGTGACTCTGGTTAAGCCTCAAAATAAATTCACCAGACTTTTCTTTGTTTATATATCAAGATATCAAATATGCAGTGATGTTAGTTATGTACCTATTCAGATAGCAAATGACTCAACAAAACAGAGTTCAGTGAGTCACTAAAAATAGCCCATGTTGATGTTGACTCTCTAAAGATAGAATATAACGGCTAGCTAATAATATCCTGGTTGAAAATTAATCAAAAATTAAGAAAAGAAAATAAGTTTCATTTGCATAGCTGTTAGACCCAAAAGCGCGCCCAAGTGAGTGCCTTCCCTTCTCCTTTCTTCTCCCCTCTCTCTCTCTCTCTTTCTCCACCTCTCCCTTGGTTGAGAAATTTATCCATAAACAACAGAAAAAATAATTCTGCTCGGATTGACTTCGCCATGACAAACAACACCGAATCAAAAGAACAACACGAACAAATCGAAGAACAACAAGAATGTAATAATGCATCAAAAGACGATGATGAAGACGAAGAAGACGAAGGTGAAGGAGATCATTTCTTCGAGTCTTTCGACCGTGTGCCATCAGGCATATCCTTCGAGCCAGAGTTTCCGTCATCTGGGTCGGATTCGGACGAAGATGAAAATGACGCACGTATCTCCTTCGCCTCAGCTATCTCGACTCCATGCAACCTCCAAGAAGAACAAGATCTTAGCGGAATGGAGTGTAATATTGAAGAGTCTGACTATGCTTTATGGATGGAACAGCCCATTTCGGTCCAAGAGAGGCGTCATCGTCTCCTTCAAGGAATGGGCCTAAACAATAGCCGTAGAGCCCCGGGTGTTCTTGAAAAGGTCATATCCCAACGGGTATTATCCAGCCGTCAACTATCTCAGAAGCTCAATTCTTCACCTTCGCCTTCCCCTTCATCTTTGCCTTTGCCTTCACCGTCGCCTTCGCCTTCACCTTCGTCCACCAAGAAGCCCGTTATTACGCACTGTCGATCTGATTCTCATTTGTCAATACGTGCCATTTCATCCCGTCTGTCCCTGCCACGAGTCTATTCTTCCCCACCTTCTCTTTTAGACAGGAGCGGGCCACCAGTTGGGGGGGACAAGCTCAGCAAAGGAGAGAATGGAAATAAAAGTGAGGTGACAAGAGGTGAGGATCACAACAAGGTCGGATCCATTTGTCGAATTAAGAACCTTGACACCGGTAAAGAGTTTGTGGTGAGTGAGTTTGCGAAAGACGGTACATGGGACCGCTTGAATGATATCCAGACCGGGTTGCAGTTCACACTTGATGAGTTTGAAAAGTTTCTCGGTCATTCTCCAATTGTGAAAAACCTAATGCGTAGGCCTAATGGAAGTTCACGCAAATCAACTGACATGAAGAACTCTAAAAGCACTACTAACAAAAAGAAAGGTAATGGTTGGTTAAAGAACATTAAATTTGTAGCAAGCTCTGTTACCGGACTCATTATGGAGAAGGACAAGGTCGGTTCGAGCAAGTCAAATGCGAGTATGCAGAGACTCACCTCTGGAAGAACTACTGACAAAAGCAAGGCAAATTCCAATGAGAGATTGAAAGTGCATCAGTACGGGAAGTCGTACAAAGAGTTAACGGGTCTATACATGTGTCAAGAAGTGAAGGCACATGAGGGTTCAATTTGGTGCATGAAGTTTTGTAATGACGGCCGGTACTTGGCCAGTGCAGGAGAGGATCGAATCATACATGTCTGGGGAATCTCACTCTCTGAATCAAACACCTTTTCAACTTCCTTCAGAAGAGATGATGTCGGACATAGCAGTCCGCTTACCAATCAATCAATTAATGGCCCACAAGATAAAAATTCCGGCAGTTTAAGACAACTGTCCAGTAAAAAGATGAGCAAGGCCAAGAGCAAGAAGAAAAATGTACCAGATCACATTGTATATCCCGACACGGTATTTTCTCTTAATGAGAAGCCGGTATGCTCATTACAAGGGCACTTGGATGATATATTAGACTTGTCATGGTCGAGTTCATCGCAATACATTTTATCTTCATCAATGGATAAAACGGTTAGAATGTGGGACATAGCAAACAAGTCGTGCATGAAGATGTTTGCGCACAATGACTACGTGACATGCGTGCAGTTCAATCCAGTAGATGAGAGGTACTTCATGAGCGGGTCCCTCGATGCAAAGGTCAGGATTTGGAGCGTGCCAGATCGGCAGGTCGTTGACTGGACAGACCTTCCCGAAATGGTCACTGCCGCTTCCTACACTCCTGATGCTAATGCTGCTCTTGTTGGGTCCCACAAAGGTTGCTGCCGTTATTTCACAATATCTGGTATCATTTTTTGCTCCTCTCAGTACAGCTTCTTATTTTTTTTTTTTCTCTTTCTAATTACAATTTGAAAGTATTATGATTGTTTGGACATTCTAATTGAGATTCTGCATATATATTGAACCAGTAATCAGGAAAAAACAACAACAAAGTAAGAAAATATCTCATGTATGACTTTTTAAGGGTTGAGAAGAAAATATCTCATAATTTACCCATTAAGAAGATGTAATGTTAATATAGGAAGGGTATAAGGTAATTATGTAACTAATTAGTGTTAATATGGGGTTGTAGATGACAAACTAAATCAAGAGGCTCAATTGGATATGAAAATTAGAAAAAGCAAGACCACTGCTAAAAAGATCACCGGATTCCAGGTACTGTGCACCTTCAATTATTCCCTATTAGATTTTTACACTTTTGAAGCTTTGATTCCCTAACTAATAAATCAAAACCAAAGTTTTTTCTGGTAACAGACATAAAAAATGTACTTACATATAATGGATTTCATCTATGATCATTTTGATGAAATTCACCATGAGTTGATAATAATTTTGCTTTGCTTACGTTTAACCAACTTAACTTTGCTCGGAACATTGATCTCATTCTTAATGAATGTAAGGAATACTATGATGCCAGATGAATTTGGTACAGAAATCGTATATATTCTTACAATCAGTTTTTGTGGCATTGAACAGTTTGCTCCTGAAAATCCGTCAGAAGTGCTCATAACATCAGCAGATTCACAGATACGAGTATTTGATGGTGTTGATATGATTCACAAATTCCGAGGTAAATTGATAACAGATAGATCAACATACAAGAAAAGGCACCTTCCTTATCAAATGGGTATTTTATAAATTCAAAATGAGTTCTAATAAATAAGTCAATAAATTGGGTTTATTTGTGAGTTTTTGAAATTAGAAGGGTAATTGGTAGGGTAAATATGATATTATCAACTTTAGAGGGGGGAAAATAAGTAATTTTGAGGATTTTGAGGGGTATACATGAAAACCCCCCTAGGATTAATGAGATTCGGCACTAGTAATTGAATATAGAAAATCCTAGCACCATATAACTCATCAGTATTCTGTGATGGAGCAATGTCACAGCTTTAAACCATGACCTGTAAGATGCCAAAATTGTATTTTGGTGATTATCCATCATTGAATACTACTAACAATATTCTCCCTCGTGATTTCGCAGCCTCTGTGAAGGTTTCAAAAAAGAATACTACTAACAATATTTTACTTAAAAATCATTTTGGATCTGTGCTAGGTTTCAGAAACACAAACAGCCAGATAGCAGCATCTTGCACACCTGATGGGCGTTACGTTGTTGCCGCAAGCGAGGATTCTCATGTCTACATCTGGAAGCGTGAAACCGGGGCCCAAAATCGATCTGGCACGGGCTCCGCTTCTCCCCTCCCTTCTCCGCTCCCTTCTCCAGCTTCTTCTAGTGGTAAAACAAAGCGAAGAACCACCACACACTCCCATGAGCATTTCTATTGTAAGGATGTGTCGGTGGCCCTCCCTTGGCCGGGTCCCACACCAACACTACCGACATCTGTCACTAATAATAATAGTAGTATTGGAGACACACCTATGTGTGACGATGTATCATGCAGCATTAATGCGCCCCCTTTGCCTCCACTGCCGCCAAATAAGAAGGGAAGTATTGACACTGGTGCTGATATTAACTCAAAAAAAGATGGTGGTGCCGATATTAACTCAAAAAAAGACAGCAGTGCCGATATTCGGTCAGATTCCTCAGTGAGTATCCGGTCAGAGTCATCTGGTTCTGTTATGTCATCTCCTCTGACATCAGTTTTGTCATCTCCTTTGAATTCAGTTTTGTTTTCGCCTATCTCGGATTTAGGTGGGTCATGGAGAAAATACACGAGCAATAAATTTTGCGCAAACCAGGATAGTGTCAGGGAAGGTGCCTGGGGACTCGTGGTGGTGACGGCTAGCATGGCAGGAGATATTCGGGTTTATCAGAACTTTGGATTGCCGGTTCGTCTAAACCGCTCCATTCAAATAGTATAGTTATGTTCCCTATTGAGTCTTCATTATTTGTTTCTTTTTTCCTTCCATTTTTCTTCTCATTTCCATTTTGTGGATGTTGATTCTTTAATTTGTGTATGTTCTTTTGAGAAATGTTTCAATAGGAAAAATATGCATAATATGCTTTGTACAGTCAAAATTTTGAGAAACTCGGAGAAAATCCTTTTGCATAAATACAAGCATAATTGTGAAGAATGGAAAGCAACATTTAGCATAATTTGCATGAAGCTTTACACTGATTTAAATGATTTTTAACTATGCTAATCTAGATACAGATATAGAATTCCCAAATTAAATGCGTGCTCGTCTCCTTTGTCAATGCTATAATCTGCTAAGTATTATTAAACTAAAACACACTTACTCTATGGGGAATTTTATCGAACACCTTGCTTGCTACAACTGGTAAATCACCAAGGTAGACCAAACGATAAGATATAAAAGATCATAATCATATTCAGTAAAATCATTTTGCAAATACACTTTGTACATCTATATACCTTGAATGTTCTTCACAAAAATGGCACAATACAATGTGATGAAATTTTTTAACCAAAACCATATAATTATAAAGAAAAAGAAAAAGAATCTAACCAAATTGAGAAAGTAACCCAAAAGAAGACGTCTCAAACTTCCATTGGTCTGATCGCACACCAACTTAAATACTTAATCCAGGAGCAATTCTCTGTTTTAGTCGCTTCCTTTTGTATTGGAGATTGGATTAAGATGTGTTTTTTTTTTTTCTCGCGTAAACAAACCCAAATTATTCAAATTAACCAAAGCCCAATTTGACGCAGCCCATAAATAAAGAGAGAAAAACCTGACATTATAACATAAATTTCTAATTAAAGTAATCATGCACATCTGGTAAGAATAAGATGATCCAGTCCAGTGCAAATTCATCGGAGGTGTGGGACACTAATTTCTATCTGTGGTGCTCAGCTCAATACAGTAAGTAATTATCTATCTAAGTTCAGGGCCCAAAATGGATTATTTAGTGAAATCAGAAAATATATGTAATGATGCATAAATTGACATATCAATCCTGTTATGCTAGCATAAATGAAGTATATATAAATAATTATAATCAAACCACTTAACGCATGCATTATTTTGTAGATACACGAGTGCAATAAATGCTTTTAAGCAGAGGCATGAAATATATCAACTCCTCTTAAATTAAAAAAAGCCATGCAAACTGTGAAGGCTAGTTTAATATATATATATATATATATATTCCCAAATCATGTGACCTCAGCCTTATTCCTTGTGATCCCCTTCAATTGTTACTCTTTTTGCTCATGCTATATAAGTATATGCATGCGCTCTGCTTTTTGCATTTTAATTCAACGTGAGAAATTAATCATAGTTTGTTTCCTCATAACCAAAATTTATAGTTTTTTTTTTCTGTAGAGAAGACGCGAATAAAGAGCAAGTAAAGTATAGAGATGCATAGGTCTGTGTTTCTTCTCTTGGTAATCCTTTCGGTCTTTCTCTCAGTGCTCGTTCAAGCTCACGGACGACAAATTAACAAGAGTACGTAATACTCTTTTTCATTTCTCCTATAACCAACATATATTTTAGTCACAATATTAGATCGACCACATGGCATTTTCTCAGAGATATAATTGAATTTTCTTATCATTTTTTTTCCCATAACCAACATTTTAGTCACACTATTAGACCACATGGCATTTTCTCCTACAACAAACATTTTAGTTACAATATTAGACCACATAGCATTTTCTCAGAAATGTAATTGAATTTTCTTATCATTTTTCTCCTCTTCTTTCTTTCTTTGGCATCCAGATGACGGATTAAAGAGCCCAGCATTGGAGACCAGAGGAATAGAAGCTGAGGCATTAACATGGTATGCAAGGAGACCGAGGCATCCGTCGATTACAAAAAAGAAAACTAGTAATAGAAATGCAAATCACAATCATGAGACGGTAGAAATAGTAGGTTCACGGCTTCCCGACTGTTCTCACGCATGCGGTTCATGCTTGCCGTGCCGTCTGGTGATGATCAGCTTTGTTTGTGCTTCTTTGGAGGAGGCAGAGACATGCCCAATGGCTTACAAGTGCATGTGCCATTCCAAATCTTATCCTGTCCCTTAATTAACAAAAAAGAAAAAAACATTTAATGAATTTTCTGTTTTTATATATGGGCTTGGCCTTAAATTATTTGTTTTGTTCATTGGGCCTTGAAAAGTCGTCTTCTTCTTCTATTTTGAACATTTTGCCTTCTCATTGAAGCAAATTAAATTAAGTAAGCGCACGAGTTTGACGTTTGACATGGTTAATAATTCAAATACAAGTCTTAATATTTGGCAATTAATTGGTACCATCGTTTACTTATTCAAGGGAGTAGTGTAGGACCCTTTTTTACTTGCAAAAAATGGAATGAACTTTGACAACGGTAGACATATATGAAAAATTTGGTCCAGTCTAAATGGATCAGGATTTTCTCTGGTCTCTAATAATGGTCAATGATATAAAGGAACACACGGATTTGGCAATACCAAAATATAGCCATCTCTAAAATTTCTATGCGATGGAATCTTTTTTGGTCTCCCAACACAATTTAATATGGATATTAAGTTGAGTGGTTCAAATTTGTGTGTGAAGAAGTATAAAAAGTTAGGGGGATTATGCATGACGTGTTTCCCAAACATTCTTTTGACCCAAGGTTTTCATGATCTGACATGTAAATTTCTCTTGTTGGACTATTCGCCATTAAGTTCTTAATTGTACAAATTAAGAACCAATCAACTTACCAGAAGATCGATCGATCGATCGAACATGTGGATTTGATTTAATTTAATTTAATTGTTGCATGCCAAATATATATATATATATACTTATGGAATAATATAAAAATTCAGACATATATGTAACAATTAAATCTGATTTGGTAGAATGAGATCCAACATGCATGCGTTAATGCGTATGCGTATGTGACGGCTATGACCACAGGTCTACGGCTACGGCGACTAAAAGTAAAACAGCTAGCTAGCTAGCTAGCTAGCTAGGTCTAAGACTAAGTCCAATTCATCCAGGTAAGAGCCTCAGAGGTAACTCAATTCAATTCCTTAAAGATATAGTAAATGTTTCAAAAATGACTTCAGCTTAATTCAGCATACAAAAAATACTTTTTGATCTGGAGCCAAACTTTTTCCAACAAATTTCCACAGAGAATCATAGTGCATGACAGTCTTAATCTCTTCTCTCAAAAAAGAATATAACTAACTAACTTATGTTATAAAAGTGACGACTGAGATCGATGTGTGGAAAAATTAATTTCCAGTTATTTTTCACAGAATTTTAATGTGCTTTAATTTTCGTTTGCTTGTCTTTCATGAGTTCCTAATATTGTTATACAATTACAATTTGTTTTGCATTTTAGAACCGATCGAGAACCGTCACTGCTGAGATAATTTGCGAAAGTTCATTTTTGACCAAGTTTCTTATATATAATATGCCACCAAAATCTTATATACAATTAATTAATATAGAACGGAATAATCATATATTCAAATTTTAATTTTGACACGGAATAATACCTAAAATGCTCATCATCATTAGAAAAACAAAACAACTCATTTTTTACTTCCTACTTTTTTAATTATTTCTCCCTATTTCATAAGAACACGCTTCCACGCACCAACCCAACTTTTTTCTTTTTTTCTTTTTTCCTTGGTAAATAATTAATGGACAAGTCCTGAGATCGAGCAAAGATATACGGACAAAAAGAAGAAGAAGTAAACTCCTTTTATTTTATATTAGAGCTAGGAGTTTAATTATGTTGAAGAAAAATTAAATTAGTCTTTATTGGTTACAGAAACTTTTTTGTATCTTTTAAATCTAATCTAAAAGAAGTATCGATCTAAAGATTAATTAATATTGATGAGAAGCTAGCTAAGTCTTGAAATATATAGATTTATCTAAATTAAATTCACAATTAACCCCATATAAATTAAAAAACTAAAATCATGCCATACGTACTGAGATTCTTGGTTGTTAAAATATTTTATGGAGTCAATATACAAAAGTGATGAATAAATTACTTTTTTTTTTTTTTGGTTGAAGTGATGATAAAATATATGTTATCATTCCTAGTTAACACTACGCAATGATTTACAACCGTTTAATTGAATTTTTATGATTTCGATTGCTATATATAGAAGATATGACAAAACTTGAAAATTGAAGACAATCAAATTAATTCTCTAATTATTGTAGGTGGCCATCAATGCTAACAATTTTATTGCAATCAAATGCTACAAGTTGTTTTTTTAACCATTTATTGAAATTTATTTGTGAGATGTGAAAGGAATTAATGAATAGTGTACGTTGTAAGATGGACCAACCATGATTAATTCAACATTTCGTTGAATTCGTTCCTGATTTCCTTCATATATAGGTTAGTTAATTCAAAATTTCAATTCTAAGTATGTGGTTAGAGCTAGTCCATGCTGCCAATGTGAGAAGCTTGCATGGCAAGCTACTTAATTAGTCTAGTCTGTATAATATCTAGCTAGCTAGGTGAGACAAATTCTAATTAACATGCATAGTTATCATTAATTTGTTTTTGTTATATATCCACCTACCTATATATATACTATATACGGCACTTCTTTATCTCTGTACATTTCTGATTTTAATTTAGACATTTCTAATTTGGGACATTAATTAATTACCTGATGAGCACGCAGCTGCAGCTAGAGCAGTTTTGTCTCAGTGTTTGACTCACACATCCCATCCGGAGTTTCTTTTGTGCTGCTTAATTTCTGTTGTTCCAGTAAGTCTCTACAGATTTCATGCAATTAAGTCTCTACATAATTTATAATCAACAGTAATTGTACTTATCAAAATTTTATATATCCATGCATCACTCGTGACGTAAATCGGTTTCAATGGTTTGGATTCATCATTTGAAGCCAATCTGATATATTTTCAAGTTATACTCACCAAACTCTCTTAGTGAACGTATCACACACTAGTTTTGCTCCTATAAAAATTAAATTTCAAATTTCAAGTTAGAAACTTAGGATACATGAGTTGGATTACGCACGGTGCTCTATGAAGTAAGAGTTATTTCTTACTTCACATTCATATCTTCTTTTTCAAAGTTCAAATAATTAATCGATTTAAACTGCTCAAGATAATCTCAATATGAAAATGTTTTTGAAGACCAAATTTTATATTTTTTTATAAATTATTTACTAATTTTTAGATATATTGGTAGAAATAATTATTTTTGGATGGTCCATAATCTTATAAAAATAGTGATCTTTTATCTATTTCAAAAAATAGTAAACGAATTTAAAACATGTAAAATTTGATCTCTAACTACATTTTTATATAAATATCATCTTGTGCAATTTGGATTAACTATTTGAATTTTGAAAACAAAAGATGTAAATGTAGAGTAAGAAATGATTCTTACTTCACAAAGCAACAAAGTCTAACTCTTGCATACATGATCAGGAGTAGAGAATATATATATATATATATATATAGGAATTGGCTACGGTGCTACGCGTAGCATAGAGAGCCTCCGTGCTACGGCTTAATATTTGAGTTTTCAAAATCCTAACGGTCGATCCGAACCGTTCAACATGATCTCCATATGAATATGTCCTTGCAAACCAAATTTTACATTTTTTAGAATTTTTTTACTATTTTTTTAGATAGGTAGAAAATCACTTGATATGAATGGTACAGAATTTTCAGATCAAGTGATTTTCTACCTATCTAAAAAAATAGTAAAAAAATTCTAAAAAATGTAAAATTTGATTTGCAAGTACATATTCATATGGAGATTATGTTGAACGGTTCGGATTGACCGTTAGGATTTTGAAAACTCAAATATTGGTAGCACGAAGACCCTCTATGCTACGCGTAGCATGCTAGCCATTTCCTATATATATATATATATATATGAGATAGGCTAATATGCTTTTAGTAGCATATGGGCTGATATGCTTCCAACTCAAAATCGGATTTTCAAAGTCCAAACGGTCGATCCGAACCGTTCAAGTTGATCTACATATTGAAATCTGCTTGGAGACCAAATTTTACATTTTTTTGAAATTTTTTTACTATTTATTAAGCCACTTTGAAAATTGCTGATCCGGTGGTCCAGAATTTGAAAGCACTGTTTTTACTGTTCACCCGGATTAGCAATTTTCAAAGTGGCTTAATAAATAGTAAAAAAATTCCAAAAAATGTAAAATTTGGTCTCCAAGCAGATTTCAATATGTAGATCAACTTGAACGGTTCGGATCGACCGTTTGAACTTTGAAAATACGATTTTGAGTTGGAAGCATATCGGTCCATATACTACTAAAAGCATATTAGCCTATCTCTATATAGTAGAACTAGGGTATTCCAAAGCTCACCAAGCCTCTTGTGAATTCAACTCTAAAACCTATCGAATTGACTTCAAACGACATTTTCAAACCGTTAGATGTTCAATCTATATTTAAATGTGCTTGGAGACCAAATTTTTAATTTTTTGGAATTTTTTTACTATTTATTAAGCTGGTTTGAAAACCGCTGTTTTTATTAAAATTCTACACCATTGGAAAACAGCGATTTTCAAACCATCTTAATAAATAGTAAAAAAATTCCAAAAAATGAAAAATTTGGTCTCCAAGCACATTTTAATATAGATTGAACATCTAACGGTTTGGAAATGTCGTTTGAAGTCAATTCGATAGGTTTTAGAGTTGAGTTCACAAGAGGCTTGGTGAGCTTAGGAACACCCTAGTTCTACTCTCTCTCTCTCTCTCTCTCTATATATATATATATATATATATATATATATATATATATATATATATATATATATATATATAGAATTTTGCTATTGTGCTTCATGAAGTAAAACCCATATTGTACTTCACGCTCATACACCCATTTCCAAAATCCAAATCGTCAATCCGACCGTTCAAGTTGTTCTCCATATTGAAATGTGCTTGGAGACCAAATTTTACATTTTTTGGAATTTTTTTACTATTTATTAAGCCACTTTGAAAATCGCTGATCCATTGGTCCAGAAATTTTTACTGTTTTTTACTATTCACAATGGATCAGCGATTTTCAAAGTAGCTTAATAAATAGTAAAAAAATTCCAAAAAATGTAAAATTTGGTCTCCAAGCACATTTCAATATGGAGAACAACTTGAACGGTTTGGATCGACCGTTTGGATTTTAGAAATGGGAGAATGAGCGTGAAGTAAAACTTCGTTTTACTTCATGAAGCACAATAGCCCTACTCTATATATATATATATATATATATATATAGAGTCCGACTAGGCTACTCCATGGAGTAAAACGACTTGGTACTCCACGCCATATCTTCATTTTCAAAGTTCAAATAGTCGATTCGAACCTTCCAACATGTTCTCCATATTGAAATGTGCTTGGAGACCAAATTTTACATTTTTTGGAATTTTTTTACTATTTATTAAGCCACTTTGAAAATCTGAAAATCCTTATGAACAGTAAAAAACAGTAAAAATTTCTGGACCGCCGGATCAGTGATTTTCAAAGTGGCTTAATAAATAGTAAAAAAATTCCAAAAAATGTAAAATTTGGTCTCCAAGCACATATCAATATGAAGAACAACTTGAGCGGTTCGGATCGGTCGTTTGGATTTTCAAAATGGAAATAATGAGGCGTGGAGCACCAAGTCGTTTTACACCATGGCTTAGCTAAGCCCAGCACTATATATATATATGTATATATAAAGATTTGCTAAGCTCAAAACGTTTTTTCCATGGCCATGGAACAAACGATTCGGTTCTCCAATTTTCAAAGTTCAAACAACAAATCCAAACCGATAGATGTTCAATCTATATTAAAATGTGCTTGGAGACCAAATTTTACATTTTTTGGAATTTTTTTCCTATTTATTAAGATGGTTTGAAAATCGCTGTTTTCCAATGATACAAAAATTTAATAAAAACAACGATTCTCAAACCAGCTTAATAAATAGTAAAAAAATTCAAAAAAAATATAAAATTAAGTCTCCAAACACATTTAATATAGATTGAACATCTTACTGTTTGGATTTATTGTTTGAACTTTGAAAATTAGAGAACCAAATCGTTTGTTCCATGGCCAGAAAAAAACGTTTTGAGCTTAGCCAATCTATATTTATATATGAGTGAGGCTATGGTGCTATGCATAGCACGGATGGCTAGTGTACTACGGCTCAATATGGTACTTTTTAAAATCCTAACGGTCGATCTGACCGTTCAATGTGATAACCATATGAATATGTACTTGCAAACTAAATTTTATATTTTTTCGAATTTTTTTACTATTTTTTCAGATAGGTAGAATTTTGATGGTCCAGAATTTTCAAAAAACACTAATTTTTCTACCTATCTGAAAAAATAGTAAAAAAATTCGAAAAAATATAAAATTTAATTTGCAAGTACATATTCATATGGATATCACATTGAACGGTCGGATCGACCGTTAGGATTTTAAAAAGTACCATATTGAGCCGTAGTACACTAGCCATTGGTGCTATGCATAGCACCATAGCCTCACTCTTTATATATATATAGCAAGCCCGTAGGCAAGTTTGTTGAAAATCAAGAAGGAACATAGAAGATTTGATCTCAGTCATCCATCATTGATCAATTAGATTAAAGAAAATAAATTAGGAACAGTACCATTGGTACACTGTACAGTACCAATGGTACAGAAATAGAGCCGTTAGAAAACTTATGTATAAATAGAGCATAGGGTAGTATGTAAATCAGATTTTGATAATTCAATTTTTCTCTCCTCGAAATTTATAAATTCAACATGGTATCAGAGCCACTCTGATAAATACCCGATAACCCGATAATCCGATAATCCAATAACCAATATTTACCAGTAAACTGCTAAACACATAAACAGAAACAGAAACAGAAAAGCTACAGCAGAAATTCATCAATCAAGCAACACGAAGAATGGATCAGTGGGGGCAGCAAACAAATGAGGCTACCAACCCATCAAAACTATCTCTGACCTTTCTCAATGGTACGAATTACCTATCATGGGCTAAATCAGTCACCATTTCTCTGAGTGGCAGAGATAAAATAGATTTTATCACAGGAGATAAAGAAAAACCAAAACCAGAAAAGCCGGAAGAACCAACAGAGGCCGAGAAAATTCAAATCCAAAAATGGCAAAAAGAGAATCATACTGTCATGGCTCTCTTATATGGGTCTATAGAGCAACAAATTACCGATTTATTCCTCCAAAGCTGCAATTCATCAAAAGAACTGTGGAAGGAAATTCGATCCTTCTACAGGCAACAAAAAAACCATTCCCATATCTATCGTCTTCAAATGGAAATCCAGCAAGAAAAAAAGGGATCCAGAACTCATTTAGAATACCTTGCTTCCCTCAAAAAGAAATACGACGAACTCGATGTCTATCGGCCATTCACAACAGATTCCAAAGAACTCAAAAAACGAAAAGAAGAAGACCGAATCTTCTCATACCTTGCGGGCTTTGATGCCAGCTACGAGATCATTCGGTCACAAATCATCCGAGCACCCGACCTTCCCTTCTTCTCCGAGGTAGTCAATCAAATTCAGTGAGAAGGCTCATTGCGCGAGGTCATGGGGGGTCCACAAGCCAGCCATGGCGAGGGACACGAGCCCCACAACCATGCTGTAAAATATCCCCAAAACCCTAGTTCTCAACATCCTCAAAATCGGCCAAACTCGAAAAGTGATCGATGCTCTCACTGCAAGAAAGAAGGTCACAAGGCCGAGAGGTGTTATTTTCTTCATCCGAATCTCAAGCCAAAGTGGTGGAGGGAGGCGGATCCAAGGAAAGGGGGAGGCAGCGGGTGGAATGAAGAAAAGAGAAAGGGATAAATTGCGTGGGAGAGGCCTCTCTGCACAGACCGAAAAATTAGAAGAGGAGAAATATAACCCAACCGGTTCGGTTGAACCGGGTTCAAATATTGGCGGGTCTAATTTGGGCACTAGCGGGTCAAGGGATCAAATGCAACAGATTCTCCAGCAGCTAACCGTGCTGCTTGCTCAAAATTCTGCTAGTTCATGTGGTATTGTATCTCACTCAAATAATTTTAATCTATTCAACCAAATAATTGTTGATAGTGGTGCAACCGACCATATGTTTGGAAACAAAAATTTCCTTAAGAATTTGAAATTATCCGAAATTGACCAATATGTAACCATAGCAAACGGTATGAAAGAAAAAATAAATTGTATATGCGAAATTGTGTTGAGCGACAAAAAAATTAGTAATGTATTATTTTTAAAAACCTTTCCTATAAACTTACTTTCGGTTAAAAATTGACATAAGAATTTAATTGTGATGTAATATTCTCATATAACAATGTAACATTTCAGGACCGGATAACCGGGGACAAGATTGGTGAAGGGTTTCTTAGAAATGGACATTATCTTTTGGATCTAGAAAAATTAAGTTTTTGTGCTTCGGCAAGCTCAATTAATTATGATAGATGGCACAAGAGACTCGGACATCTCTCCGACAAGATTTTAAATAGTGTTTTAAATTTTCCAAATTCTAGTTGTATTAATTGCGATATATGCAAATTGGCAAAACAAACAAGACTTCCCTTCTCACTTTCCACTAGTAGAAGTGAATCCTCGTTTGATTTAGTCCATTCCGATGTATGGGTCGAGCCCCAATAAATTCATATAATAGATTTAAATATTTTGTGATATTTGTTGATGATTTTTCAAAAGCTATATGGTTATATTTACTTAAATCAAAATATGAGGTTTTTTTGTGTTTTAAAGAATTTCTATGTCTTGTAGAAACTCAATTTAACACTAAACTTAAAATTTTTAGGTCGGATAATGGAACGGAATTTGTAAATAAAAATTTTAGTAATCTTTTTAAAGAAAAATGAATTATACATCAAACTACTTGTATAAATACTCCCGAACAAAATGGGGCGTCGGAAATGAAAAATAGACATTTATTAGAAATGACACGTGCATTATTATTTCAAAATAATGTTCCAAAAATATATTGGTCGGATGCCATCCTTTGTGCTACACATCTAATTAATAGACTACCTAGTGCTACTTTATAAAAAAAAAACTCAACCGAAATTCTCTATCAACAAAAAAAGAATCTTGATCACTTAAGAGTTTTCGGTTGTGTATTCACCATATAAAAAAGGTTACAAGTATGACCCGATTAATAAAAAAATATTTATATCTAGAGATGTGGTGTTTTGTGAAGATGAACCATATTTTAAAAATGGTAAGATTAATGATAAACCTCTTGAAAATTACCAAGATAAGACTATATCACCTCTCTTTAATGACTTAGATTTCTTACCAAATGATGAGTATGAAATAGAAACTGATGAAGAAGAAGTAAATAATGATAATGATATTAATAATGAGGATAATCATGATGATAACAATGAGGAAGAAGAAAATACTATGATACGAAGGTCCATAAGAGTGCGTCAACCATCCACTAAATTTAGAGATTTTATAACTTACACGGTACAATATACTATACAAGATTTTGTGTCATACAAAAATATCTCATCCGAATATAATGCATTTCTTACATCTATTGAAAATAAAATTGAACCAAACAATTACCAAGAGGCAATAATAAATCCGGTATGGTGCAAGGCTATGGAAGAAGAATTAAAAGCCCTTGAGAAAAATAAAACTTGGGTAATTGTTCCATTACCAAAAAATAAAAAATCCGTTAGTTGTAAATGAGTATATAAAACCAAGTTCAATAGTGATGGTTCCATAGAACGGTATAAAGCTAGATTAGTGGCCAAAGGATATACTTAAACCTACGGTATATATTATAATGAAACCTTTGCACCGGTGGCAAAAATGAATACCGTTAGAATTTTATTTTCTATTGTGGTAAATAATGATTGGAACCTATACCAAATGGATGTGAAAAATGATTTTCTTCAAGGAACACTTGAAGAGGAGATGTATATGACACTACCACCGGACCATAAAATGGAAAAACATTCTAATAAAGCTGAAATTTTTAAATATAGCACAGACCCAAAAAAAATAAACCAAAACGGCACCGTTTGGCCAGAATTTCAAATTTAGCACGGCCGCAGATCAGCTGAGCGGCCCCAGGGGTTTTTTTTTTTAATTACGAAATATGTGTTTTTTAGTTATTGTGTTATAAAAGTAATTGTATTTGTGTTTTAATTATTGTAATGTTGTTTTAATTTATCTATTTTGTCGCAAGTTATTTTAGAAACGTGGTTCGTTTGAAATATTTTATATATGTCGTGTGGTTCTAATTTTTTTTTTGTACGAGGAGATAGTGATATAATGAACAAAATAAATAAATAACCAAAACAAATAACAAAATAACAAAAAAAATAAGAGGCATAATATAACAAATAAGTCCAGTGTCTGACATAGTCTACAAATCATACATCTGTCTCTGCTTCTTCTTTCTGAACCCTCGACCCCGCCTGGAGAGTGGCATCTCGTCTGTATCTCCTGAGTCTGTAGTGTCTGTGGAGTCCGCCGCTTGGACATCTGCAGACTGGACTGGCTCATCACGAACCTCCTCAATCTCGGATGTCTGCTGTACTCCAGGACCAAAAATAGTAGTCTGTGCAGACTCAGGATGCGTGAATAAATACGCCTGTCTGGCAATGGGGTCATCAAAGGTGGCATGATGTGAGGACTGTCCCGGAAACTCCGGGAAGGGCTCTGTCTGAACATACCCTGGCTGATAGGTAGGAGGATCCGTCTGGGTCGGACTGTAACCCGGACAATACAGTCCGTCTGCTGAGATCTGGTACTCCGGAATGCGCTCCCCCTCCTCATCCTGCTGCAGTAATTTACAAGTTAGTTAATCGAGAAATTTGGAAAAAAAACAGTTGTTTTATATTTTAATTACAAATTATACCTCGGCAGCCGTATCAGCCTGAGATCCCATGCCCATACGCCCGAAGTCGCGCATCAACTCGGCAGCTCGGTCAAACACCTGACCAACAGTCTCAGCCTCATGTACAGGTCTAAACATGGGCTCATCGCCAGTGTACGGGACGTAAACATCAGGCTCGGGCTCATCGGATATGTCGTCTACCGCATCAACTCCGCCCAAGCCAGCGCATCTCAGTAGAGAGTCGAGACGCGCCCTGTACCCACACTGGCACACCGCCGGTACGCTGTGCTTGAGGAGGACCTTCCCGAGCCTCTTCCAACCCGTGGTCACGGCCATCGTAGCCCCTATCACGCAACTCTTGACCAGATATAGTGCCTGCAAAGAAAAAAATATATGAAAAAGTTGTACAAATTTAAATATTGTTAGTTTTTAACTTGAAATTTAAAATTAAACATACCGTGGCTGCGAACGGTGCGCCAGCAGGGATAAGACCATGGACCCGTCCTCTCCGATCCCTCGGCTTTGGTACTCGCTCTAAGTGGTTGTCGGCGATACACCCCTCCAGATATATAGTGTACGCGCCGTGATCCTGGTACCAATCTCTACAAGGTCTGTACAAATTACAAAAAAACGTTAGATATTCCGACTCGAAAATTACAGTGAAGGTTTCGAATTTGAGAAAAAATTGCTTACACGGGTGCGACATCCATGTGACGGTCCGGCTGGGCCAATGGGGGGTCAGGAGATGCTGCCTCGAACACATAATCAGAAAGGCAGGTCCCCCAGTTCTTGCCAGCAGTGGTGTCCCTGGCCCGATGGAGCTGTCGCCACACCCCCTCGCTGATCGGTGCCGGGGGTGGAGCTAGCTGACGCATGCCGAACTGCCTCATGACCCGACCAGGGTAATGGTGCTCGACGATCTATATATTTCAGAATGTTCAGTATGTATTTAATTAATTTTTCAATGTACAGAAATATAGAAAATAAATTAAATAACGGTACCTGAAAGCATATGAGCGGCACCTCCGCACGCCAGTATCTCTCCTGCTGCCGACATCGCTCAGGTAATATCTCGATGTAAGCCCGATGTCCCCCCTCGGTCTCGACCTGATAGCACAGATTTCATACCATATACCAATTCAAGTAAAATATGAATTGATATAAGTTTTTTCAAATTCAAAATTATAATAAAAGTAGACTCACATATTCTCTGTAGGGCTCCCAGGTGATATACTCGGGATCATCTCTCAGATGCTCGATCTCCTGTCTCCAGAATGTGATCCCGAGTGTCGCGCCATGTCCGGCTCCAACCCAAACCTTCTTGTAACAGTATCTGGCGCCGTATGCAGGGCACTGGTCTGGCTCGGGCTGGCCCCAGTCCGGCACATCAGTCGGTATGGCTATGACTGGGCGGCCTACGATCAGATGTGCGTAGGACCAATGTTGTAGTAACATGCATGGTCCAACAAAGGTCTTGTTCTTCTTAAGGCAGGCATTGTTAAGACCCCTTAACAATGCACAAAGTCAGAGTTGCTTATACTCTACAATATTTGAAAATTTTAAATATGATAAGAATAATTTTCTTACCTGTATAAGCATGCCAGTGTGGCCGCACCCCAGTTGAACCTGCCCGCAGTGGGCAGGTCGCGCAGAAACGGAAGATAGCACAGCCGAACCTGATCTCCGTGTGAATCCGGAAACAACCGACAGGTGATCATCTCAAGAATATACGCGCGGATGTGTCGGTCAACAACCACCTATTATTTATATAAATTAGAACATTGTTTACAAGTAAATCTGATATTATTTGAATTAAATAAGGTACAATTTACATACCTGATCTGGATGATCTGGATAGTCCTTGAATCTGGCCCTCAACTTCATCAAGCTGACGGTACTGGGCGAGATCGCAAACCTCTCACCTTTCTTCTCTTTCTGTAGCTGGTCGTGCGGGATACCCAGCAACTCCTCGCACAACGGACGGAAGTCCCCGTACTCAACACCCGTCACCGGCTCCCCGGTAATAGTCATACCCCACAGACAGCTGACGTCCTGTAGGGTGACTGTCATCTCAGCATGGGGGAGATGAAAGGTATGCGTCTCGGGACGCCATCGCTCGATGAGGCCGGAAGATAACCCCTCGTCATGGTTCTCCTCCCACATCTGTGATAGCTGGAATAATCCCATCGAGCGTAATGTCCCCCCGTACGCCGGCTGATACGGTAGCCACATGCGGTTGTGACGAACCGTAACCGCATCCAACCCCTGCATTTATGTAAGAAATCAGATCAAGTTCATTCATAAAAAAAGATTATGTTTTATTGTATTTTTATAAATATGACTAATTTATAACTTACCCCGGTGGCAGCCTCTAGAATCCGGTGCTCTGAATTTGGGTACCACAGGAAGTCGCTGACCCTGTCAGTGCGACTCCGGATACCCAGAATATCTGTCTGTGATAGAGCACTATCGATGTGCTGGGACATCTGATACGGAGTGGGTGGATGGGCATGGTGTGTACCTCTACTGGAAGATGGCACACCCATACTGGAAGACGGTATATCTCTACCAGATGCCATGCTGTATTTAATTTTTGGTACAAATCTAGTTAAGTATTGGTGCTAAAACAATTGATTTTGGCTATTTAATTTTTGGTACAAATCTAGTTAAGTATTGGTGCTAAAACAATTGATTTTGGCTATTTAATTTTTGGTACAAATCTAGTTAAGTATTGTTGCTAAAACAATTGATTTTGGCTATTTAATATACCTATTTAATTTTTGGTACAAATCTAATTAAGTATTGGTGCTAACACAATTGATTTTGGTAAAATATACCTATTTAATTTTTGGTACAAATCTAGTTAAGTATTGGTGCTAAAACAATTAATTTTGGTTAAATATACCTACTTAATTTTTGGTACAAGTCTATTTTAATTTTATTGGTGGGACAATTAAAATTTGGAACAATTCTAATTATTAACTCTAAATTAAATTCTAATTATCAATCCTAATCCTACACCCTAATCCTAAACCCTACTCCTAAACCTAAACCCTACACCTAATTACTACCCTAAACTAAAAAATTAAACAAGAATAGAAGAAGAGAAAACTTACCCGAGTACGAAGGGATTTGGAAATCTTGAATCGATATAAAAACTGAAACCAGCGGCCCCCTTATATAGGCCTCCAGGGGGCCGCTCAGCGGATATGCGGCCCCCTGGGGCTGCTCAGCGGATATGCGGCCCCATTTCAGGGGCCGCTCAGCTGATATGCGGTCCCCAGTAAAGGGGGCCGCTCAGCTGATCTGCGGCCGTGCTAAATTTGAAATTCTGGCCAAACGGTGCCGTTTTGGTTTATTTTTTTTGGATCTGTGCTATATTTAAAAATTTCGGCTAATAAAGTTTGTAGGTTAAATAAGTCAATCTACGGATTGAAGCAATCTCCTCGGACATGGTATGGCAAGCTTAGCTCATATTTAAATTCTTGTAATTTTAAAATTAGTAGTGCCGATCACTCCTTATTCACCAAAAGTGAATGAAAAAATATAACCCTTGTGTTGGTTTATGTTGATGATTTAATAGTCACCGGAAACAATTCAGAGTAAATTAGGAAAATCAAATCCCAATTAAAAGAGAAATTTGACATTAAGGACCTATGATACTTAAATATTTTTTAGGAATAGAAGTAGCTTCTTCAAAAAAGGGTCTCTTCATTTCACAACGAAAATATACTTTAGATTTGCTAAAAGAGACCGGTAAACTAGTTTGTAAACCTGCCTCTACACTAATTGATATCAAATATAAATTAAATACCGAGGACGGTGAACTATTAGAAAACGTAAACCAATTCCAAAGACTTGTAGGAAAATTAATTTACCTTACGGTAACACGTCCTGACATTTCTTTCTCGATAAGTCAAATTAGTAAATTAATGCATTCACCAAGAACTCCTCATTTTGAAGCCGTAAATAGAATATTAAAATACCTAAGAAGAAATCCGGGAAAAGGCATAAAAATGATAAATAATAATTCTAATGAAATATGTGGCTATTCTGATGCAGATTGGGCCGGGAGCTCTGATAGAAAATCCACCACCGACTTTTGCACATTTGTAGGCGGAAATCTAGTCACATGGAAAAGCAAGAAACAAAATGTCGTGGCTCGATCAAGCGCGAAAGCGGAGTATCGAGCAATGGCATCCACCGCAAGTGAATTAATATGGATCAAACAACTACTTAGAGACATGGGCATGAATTTAATGAACCTATGAAGATGTATTGTGATAATAACTCCGCTCGACATATTGCATCAAATCCGGTGTTTCACGAAAGAACGAAGCACATAGAAGTGGATTGTCACTTTATTAGAGAGAAGGTCCAAGCGAAAGAAATAGAAACACCGTTTGTGAAGAGCAAAGACCAATTAGCGGATGTTTTTACCAAAGGATTGGATCCGACGCATTTCGAGACTATCACCGATAAGCTAGGATTGTACGACATATACACTCCTAGCTTGAGGGGAAGTGTTGAGAATAAAGAAGAAACATAGAATATTTGATCTCAGCCATCCATCATTGATTAATTAGATTAAAGAAAATAAATTAGGAACAATATCATTGGTACACTGTACAGTACCAGCGGTACAGAAATAGAGCCGTTAGAAAACTTATGTATAAATAGAGCATATGATAGTATGTAAATCAGATTTTGATAATTCAATTTTTCTCTCCTCAGAATTTATAAATTCAACAAAGTTAAATTCCAATTATCAATAAACAGTATCGCATGGTGAGTGGTGAGTGGAGAGCGGCTGAGCGGTTAATTAATTAAAATTGCCCAGAAATAATATTAATTGCTGGGTGACACTGTGGGTTTGACTTTTTACTTTTCCTACAACAATTCCTGGAGCACAAGACAATTGGAAGTCTTATCATGTCAATTTCCAATTTGATGCATCCATACCGTGGTTTTTCTGTTTTGTTTTCTTTTGTAAAAATATGCCGGCGGACTAACATAAGGGATATATACTGGGATAAGGGTAAGGCTCCTATAGTTAATTCTCTCATCAATGGATCGATCAGGACAATTTCTTTTAAATAATATGTCATAGAGCCTACTATACAATCAGAAATTTTCAACTCAAAACTTAAGATAATAATACTAATACCCATTTAAAGTATTTTTTTTAACAAAGAAAGTGTTAATTAAACAATATAATTAATGAATATATGGGTTTCCATATGATTAGTATATACAATATAATTAATAAACAGGGTTTAATAATATAATATATATATATATATATAGAGTAAGGCTGCTGTGCTTTGCAAAGCAAACAGCCCTTTGTGCTTTGCGCTCATTTTCGGATTTTCAAAATTCAAAATGTCGATCCGACCGTTCAAGTTGTTCTCCATATTGAAATGTGCTTGGAGACCAAATTTTACATTTTTTGGAATTTTTTTACTATTTATTAAGCCACTTTGAAAATCGCTGATCCATTGGTCCAGAAAACTTTACTGTTTTGCTAGTGTGACCATTGGATCAGCGATTTTCAAAGTGGCTTAATAAATAGTAAAAAAATTCCAAAAAATGTAAAATTTGGTCTCCAAGCACATTTCAATATGGAGAACAACTTGAACGGTCGGATGGACATTTTGAATTTTGAAAATCCGAAAATGAGCGCAAAGCACAAAGGGCTGTTTGCTTTGCAAAGCACAGCAGCCTTACTCTATATATATATATATATATATATATATATAATTATTAAATAGGATTTTATAAAGAAAGAAAGTGTACGTTTATTATGATTTGATGAACCTTGTTAGTATCCACTTACCAATACAATAAATGCATCAGTCATTTTCTTTTCAACAATCACTTTCCTCTAATCACTTCAAACATGCATTTTGAGGCCAAATTGGGCCGTGTGGCACATCTTGGAATGCTTGAACACTTTAAACAAAAATTGTTCGTTGAGCATATTATACCGGCTTGCATACTTAATGATGTAATTAAAGACCCAATTAATATTTAAACGAAAACTAGGTTTTTCCGTCTTTGAAGGTTTCTTCACGAGAGCTAGCTCTTGAACATTTGAATCAGTATACGTACGAAGATCAATGTGCAACTTCTCTCTTCTCATACAAATCAACCCTTCCTTCATTTTTACTAATGAATTGAGGAGAATGAACTCCTTGCTTTGCACCCCTAAAAAAGTTTGAACTTTTCCAACACAAACCTCACTACAAGTCGCAAGATAAAACACAAATTTTATAAATTTTAACTGTTCTGGTTGAAATCAAACTTGACCTTAAAGTTGACCTGTTATTCAAAGGCACGCTAGATTTAATAATAATTTTCTTCTAATTAATTAATTAATGTTCCCTCGCGCGCTAGCTATATATTTCTGTTGATTATTGCACCATGCATCTATAAATAAAGCATCTTCCCATCACTACCTCCACAACTTGTCTCCAGGACCCGGGCATTAAACAACAACCACGTACTAGCTATATAGCTAAAAACAAACTAATTAAGCATCACACACAAATTCATTTTCTCACAGATCAACAGTAGTATGTCATCTATCCGTAGCAGAGCTCTAAGAAGCGTTACCGTCTCACGTTACATTTCGAGACCGGCAAAGCACGAGGTTATAAAGCCTAAGCCCAAGGCTGTTTGCACTCCGCCTTATGATGTTTTCATAAACCACCGGGGAATCGACACAAAACGTACCATAGCAAGCTTGTTGTACGATCGATTAGTGCAAAACAACATTCGGCCATTCCTCGACAACAAAACAATGCAGCCCGGGGATAAGCTCTATGAAAAGATCAATGCAGGCATTGAAGAGTGCAAGGTTGGGGTAGCTATCTTTTCCCCGAGTTATTGTGATTCATGCTTTTGTTTACACGAGTTGGCCATGCTGGTCGAGGGAAAGAAGAAGATTATACCGATATTTTATGATATCAGACCGTCTCAATTGCTCCTAGCAGATGTAAAATGTGGGCCTATCTTTAAACCCGAGGAGATCGAACGGTTCAGAATGGCACTGCAAGAGGCCAAATACACCGTCGGGCTCACATTCGACTCCAACACAGGGTAAGTATAGACATGCACTCAGTTCTGATTTATTAATATTTTGGAAACATTAATTTATTTATGGTTCATGAGTCTCTTTATTTTTCTAAGTCACATTTTTAAATTAATGGTCATATCCACCAAAATTCTGACTACTTTTAAGTAAACAACCATTTATGGAAAATGAGAAAATTCTTATTAGATAGCTATCTCTGTCTTTCTAACATTGTGCAAAATATTGTGTTTCATATAGAAGAGGTGCTAGCTTAGCTAGTACATTCAATATCTACAGCAAAATATCACAAATTAAGTAACATATCATAAAATGTTAGAAAGATATATGATAATAGAAAGCAGAGTTTGAAAGCAATGGCATGCAGATATTGAATATACTTTCTCTGGTTTCGAAAATCCAATGGCATGCATGATATATGATAATAGAAAGCAGAGAGAGCGAGAAGAAGAATGCATGTTTTTGCAATTATTATATATATATAATACTACAAACACATGCATGCATTTTAATTTCTGTGCATGCATCCTAATTAATTCATAAACAGACCATTAATTAATTCCAGTTAAAAATGCATATATGTTTGTGGTTTTCAAACGTCTGAATTATTTGTATCATTACAGGAATTTGTCAGACCTGGTGGGTAGAACTGCAGACATTGTGGCAAAAATCTTAAAAGAAAAAGAATAAAGAAGAAGGGCGTGTATAATAAGACGTCGACAATGCTAATTCAAAGGACTCATTTTTCGTCTTTAAAATTCAAATAATTAATTAGTTAACACATTCTTTCAATTGTTGGTAATTAATAATAAGTAGCAGATAGAGTCATAGCTGGAAGATCGAAAATGTCTATCTCCAGATTTAATTAATTTGTTCATTATGATAATAAATTACCAAGTGCAAATTAATAAAGGTAATAAAATTCCTTCTGTATGTTTTTGTTCTCTTTTTTTCTTTTTTTATTGATATGTAAATTTGTTATATATTAATTCTTGTTTTTTTCTTTGTAAAAGAGAAGAGTTTGAAGTTCCTAACGTGTAACATATATTCTTTGTTTGTTCACGCGCTTTGTTAATTTAATTTGTTCTCTTCAAAACCTTAATTGATTCGAATTGGTGCTTATAATAAATAGTCTCATGAAGAAGAGATGGAGTTACATAAGTATACGTTCAAAGTTCAAACGGACAGATTAATTAAATATTTTAAATATATATATAGTCAACGAAAAGAACACATTTTGTATTTGGCCTTTATTTTTCTTTGGTGTTGATCGATGTAAGCGGTCAACAAATGGAAGTTGACTAGTCAAGAATCAAGATGGATGCTTTAATTAATTGCAGCCCAAGGTATATATTAAATCAAAGCTAGCTTATTCAGTCAAATGTCTGGTCAAAGCTATCCGATTTGCATCAAAATTCGTGCACACTTAGTTCATATAATTAATTTTTATTTGTCAGTACGAATCTTGATGCAGATTTGACAGCTGTGATATGACATTGGACTGAATTTGTGTTGACACTGCACAAGCTTTGGTGCTTTTCATCCCAAGCATGCATGTATCGTCTCTGCCATTTTTAAATTTAACCTCACTTTCGTTTTAAATTCAACGGAGGAATTGTAATAAGAGATGTTTAACTCAGAGAAATTGTAATAATAATAACTTTTTTTTTTTTGTCATTTACCCTTGCAATTAGAGTTTCTAAGATGGGGAAATTACATTATAGTACTAGCTAGTGTTGATACCTATGTCTTAATTTGCAGAGATTGGAACTTAATTTTTCACTTCAATATATATACTGTCATTTAACCATGAGGATACTCACCACAAATTAACATTATATATATATATATATCAAGTTATATTTTATTTTATATTTTTCATAAACTAATTAACATAATTTAGGAGTTTTATGAATAATGTATTTTTTTTCAGTATATATAGTTGATATATATATATCTTAATTTAGATAATATACATTTTAGAGGAAAATACATAGGAATTTAATGATGGACAAATTAAACAAACTTTCAACTTCGTCTCATGTTGTAAAATAATAAATAAACTCTACACGCATAACAAATTAGCTAACAAAAAAATGTGGAATATATTAACCTTACAAAAATTATGGAATCAGAGGTGGTCTAATAGGCATCAGACAAAATTCGATTTAATGTTCAGTCAGCACTACTTAATCAATATTAGAATTCGCGGGAAAAGCTTTAACAGTTGTGCCAATCAATTACACACAAATCTTAATGCAAATCAAATAGTTCCGAATAGTATAAGACAAAATTTGGTCTGATACCCATTGGATGAGTAGAACCAGGTTATTCGTAAGCTCACCAATTCTTTGTTGAGCTTAACTCCAAAACCTATTGAAATGATTTAAAATGATGAATCCAAATCTTTGAAACTGATCTACTTAACGAGCTTGCGTTTACATGTCAAACTTATCATTTTTCAAATTAATTTAATATGAAGTCGATCATAGTTAATTTTGATAGATTAATTTTTAATCGTTTTTTGACCGCTTGACTTTATACTAAATTAATTCGTAAATTTATAAATTTGACGTGTAAATACATCACTCATGAACTAGATTAACTTCAACCGTTTGGATTCGTCGTTTGAAGTCAATCCGATAGAGTTTGGAATTCTTTTTTGAAGGTTAGATTGCTTTAAGCCTCTAATAAATATATTAAGATAGAAAAATATTTACTGGCTCCTACTATATATTATTCTCCACTGGTACCTGACTAACTCTAAACTATTTTAGATTACTCTCCTTGAATAATTACACAGCACTGTTTGTTATACAATTAATTAATGTCGCTACCATGCCAGTTTGGTGTATGCCTTTACATGATCTCCACAACCACTTCGATCGCCCAGTCAGTAGTCCAATTGTGAATTTTATTTGGAGGCTGCAATTAATCATTGATGAATTTTGGAGGCTGCCTTTACATGATCTCCACAACCACTTCGGGCGTTTCTTTCGTGTCAAATTTCTCATGTTGCGCGGCGGCAGCCCAAAATCAAAATGGTGTCTTATCTAGCTTTCGTGCAGCCTTGTATATCCATATCCCTAATTCTACTTCCCATCGGACGTACTTCATGCCCTTCATCCAAAAAGTATTAGCTAGACTATTTCTTTCCTTTAACAATTTTTTTTTTCCCTTCGCCTAATGAAGAACTACAAGAATTAATTCAAAAAGGAAGATATAGTCCAAGTGCTTTTTCTTTAATTTCACAGTAATGAGTTTTATATATAGAGAGAGAGATGAGTTCACAATTAGAAAGTTTATAAATTAATTTTTATGCATTTATTTTTTTTAACATGTTTTTACCACTTAACTCTATACAAAAATTAATTCAAAATTTTTAAATGTTCACATGTAGACACATCACTCTTAAAGTAGATGAATTTCAACGGTTTAGATTTGTCGTTTGAAGCAAATCCGATAGCTAGGTTTTAGAGTTGAGTTCATATATAAATGGACTTGGTTAACTCAAGAGCACCCTAGCTAGTGTATATATGGACCCCGTCTGATTTATTTCAGCAACTTTTAGGATAACATCCGCAGAGGGAATCCAGCCAAGATGCCACGTGGCATTATGTGAGTGGGCAACTGGACATTGTGCTGCCACTAAGGAATAAAACCGGACCGGGTCTACGTACTGGTCCGTGGACAATCAACTATAGTTCAGCCCCAAGTGCGGAAGATTTGGGCAATAAAAAAAAATAATACCTGCTTAATTAATTCGCTATTATAGGAACTTTATACACAAGTAAATGGGTATATATTTTAACATAATAGTTTTGGCTTTATGCAGCGCACAAAATATAGAATCAAAACTGTGTTGTATATAATCTCAGTGCAACTTCATGTTCCTTCATATATATTTGTTCTATATGTGATCTGATGACTTCTGAATTAATGGATTATGATTTAAACAGAACAGTTTTGACTCTATATAACGCATAAATTATAAAATCAAAACAACATTGTGCTGCACCAACAGAACAGAAGCAGCGAGACTGGTACGGGGAAGTGGTGCACTGACAAGGGAGTCTGACAGTAACGGGCGGTACCGACTGGGTACTGCTACAACCTGGGAGAACATGGAGCAAAACCACTAGCGGACCAGGTGAAAAGCATTAGGCAGACTGGTAATTAAAACAGGAGGAAAAGACACTAATGGTACCATACCTTTGATAATTTCAAATTCACTTGACTAACCTACTTCTACTCTCGATCTTTGGATTACCAGCAGTTTTAAATCTTTTTTCTAACCAACTGTGCTACCTCTTCTTTCTTGTTGTTTTTTTTTTTTTTTCAAAGAGGGATTGGATGGGAGAGAGTAATCGCTAGAGGGGATTGGAGATGTCCGGTGCCAAAAAAAAAATTCAAAATCATTGTTTTAAATTTTTTTTTTTTTATCATATTAAAACACTGTTTTGAAAAGTTAAAAAAAATAGTAAAAAAATATAAAAAAATATAAAATTTGGTCTCCGAGCATATTTTATTATGGAGAACATGTTGATCGCTTCAGATTGACTATTTGGACTTTCGAAACATAAAAATAATTTATAAGCGTATGCCCTCGTATGTTTATACGAGTAGCCAATCCTCTCTTACACACACACACACTGGGACAACAATGTATCCTAATTCTAAGTAAGGTCTACTTCATTACATTTATTCTTTATTTCTGTTCTAAATGTTAACAATTTGTTCCATAAAATTTCAAATTAATTCAAAATTTGTGATAAATTCGGTTTTAAACAAATTTAAAATTTTGAGTTAGGACTGAGAGATTCCATTGCGAGAACTGGTGCTGAGCACATTGCATCCTTCATGGTCCGAAATGCCTTTTCTAATCAAGCCGTAGCATGTGAGGCCCATAAATAGTCTGAGCAATTGCTCGACATTCTTAGGCATTGGCCCAACAAGCTTATAAATTGAAGTAAGCCTTCCTATACTGTTTGTTAGTCATCATTTTTGCTGTTGTCTATTTGCTTCCCAACGCATAGAAAGTTAGAAATTTAAATCTCCTTGGAATTGTTTTTGCTAAAAAAATCGCCTTGGAATATAATAATTTTGTATAATTATGGATCCCCCAAGTATAGACCTAACTGCTTTTGATGAAAAAAACAAAATTAAATTTCTTTGCAAAAATATCTTCTGGCTCCTAAGTCTAAATTTTGTTAGCCAGAATACCGCTTGACTTCTTCAATACTAATCATAGACATTGGTGATTTGGTGTCCATATTATTAATTTTTCTTCCACCACTATATATAGCTGGATATTATTGTCTATTAGTTATTTCTGTTTTTTAATTCATTTGTAATCAAATCATGCTTATATAGGCTTTTAGGCTATACGTACAACAAATTATATTTCCCGTCCAGTACCAGTAAATTCTGATATCATGTTATCCACCCCATACATTAGAAAAGAGAGAAGAATGATTGGGGATGACAAAAGTGTATCACCATCATCAAACTGGTCTGATCTACCCCCCGATTTGCTCCGCCTCATTTACAGAAAGCTCTACGACACCTTTGACTTCATATACTTCCGTGCTGTGTGCAAATCATGGCTGGCAGCTGCTCCGCTCTCTGACCACCCTCCTCAATTACCATTTATTCTCGACTGCGAAACTTTCCTCAGCTCGGAGATGAAATTATATTCACTTCACACCGGCAAGACTTGTAGAATTCAAGTGCCAGAAGTTCGCAATAAGCTGTTCTTTGGACCGTCACGGGGGTATTTTGTCACAGGGTATTTGGTCACATATAAAACTGGATGCAACAATTTCTCCCTGACTCTACTTAATCCATTCACGAGGGCTGAGGTCCCCTTCCCTTTCCACGGGTTCACATTCCCTAGGCGCCTCCCTTTAGAAGTTGAGCCTCCCTATAACGACTTCAGAAGACGTGATTTCCATTACCTAGGTGATGGAGCTGGTGCTTTCATTGGAATTCAGCGACACTTTCATTCAGGCACTAAATTATGGTTTGAGGTGTACCGGCTTGATGAAGAGCTAGAGCCTCCGTGTTGGGTAAAGATGAGCAACATCGGTGATCTGGTCATATTCTTGAATTCTAATAGTACTGGTTTTTGCTTATCGGCTAGTGATTTTAATGGAATTAGTGGGAATTGCATCTACTTTGTCGAGATGGTTCATGGTGGTGGATCATTAATCGGTCTTTATGAGTTGGCGAAGGACGGGTCTGCAGTGATATGCCAACTTGAGTCAGAAGGGATCTGGATAGTGCCTAATGTGTACTAGCTAGTGTGTTGTCTCTACTCTCTAGTTAGAAAAGAGAAGCTACTTTGTTTTTAATTATAAACTTAGGTTATTTAGAAATATATATAAAAACCCTTTGCACTCTACAGTAAACAGAATTTGAGACTGATTAAAGAGGGATTTTGGAAGTGCAAACGTTGGTCAATTTGGTTGTATGACCTATGAATTTAAAGGTCTTTTAAGTCTAGTTTTTAACGGTTAAGGTTTCAAGTCCCCTATAGAGAATTATGGCTATTTTAGTGGAGGGTTGTTAGGATTTACGAGTGTTGTTTCGAATTCTGTTTTTTGTTTTAATGTTGTACGAATTTCTTGAATTTTCTGCTGATGTTTAAGATTATAAAACGAGTAGTATTTTGTTGTTATGTAAGAGAATATTAAGAGTTGATAATATAAAGAAGTTTGTTTGTTACTCTCTTTTCTCCACCTAAAGAAATTGTTGTATCCACCATTTATTTTTAACATTTAATTTGGAGGAGCTGCTGTAAGAATAAAAAATTCGTGTTCTTCTTTTTAATTCCATGATAAATTGGTATGCTAGGAGCGTTCAATTGCGTGCATGTGTACTTTGTTTCTTTTGAATAAAAATGCTTCTTAACAGCCTGTTTTTAATCTTATAAAACTTTCTTATCAGAAGATGGATGCTATTTTGGCTATCTATTATCTAGAGTAAGAGCATCTCCATTGATGTTAGCGAAATAAAATTGCAAATAGCTGTCAAAGTTGAAAATGAAATGCAATTACAATTACTTTCAAATTCTCTGCATCCATGCAATTGCAAATCAATTGCATTTCTGGCCACGCCAGCGTTTTTGTTGGTTTTTTTTTCCGTTGACCACCGATACCAAATTAGATCATTGAAAAAACTAAAACTATAGAAAGCTCTGAATAATAATTTCCTCTCAAAACAACCTGAAATGAATAATAATTTCCGAGAAAGCTCTAAAAAACTAAAAGTACAGACATTATATATAACTAAAAACTAATAATAATTTCCGAGAAAGCTCTTCCCTTGTGTCGACAAATTACCCAGTACCAGTTCAATACTGTTAATTGTACTAGCAGCAGCCCTGTTCAACTTTAATGCATACATAATTTACCAATTGGGTCGTGACATCCAACTTGCTTCATCTAATTACACTTTAGACACAGGAAACCTATGATGAGGCTGAAAGCAAGCTGTATCTCCACTGATCTTGGACTTGCGTTACCAATTCTGATATCTCATTTGTATAATCTAACCCAAAACGGAGATCAAACCCCCCTGAGTGACCTGTATTAATCTAGCTGAATGCACCACATCGATATTGCACGAAGTCGATTTCTACATGCCAGGAGAAAAAGAAATCAAAGAAAAAGAAGCACAAACCACGCTTCGAAGCTACCACTTTAAAGGGGGTTTTTCCCTTCCCAACAGGATGATCCTTTCTGCCTTTCTCCATTGCACCGATCGAAGATTCTCCTTCGACCTTGAGAGCGGAGAGAGGGGAACGGGAGGGAAGAGCGGAGACGATGGTGAATTTTAGCGGAGGCAGAGGCGGTAGGAAAGAAGTTTCGAGCGACGAAGGCGTTTCGAGGAAGAAATATTTTAGCTTCGATCGAGCAACAAATTTGATTGGTTCTCTTTAGTCAGCATGGAAGAGTGAGAGCGAAATGAAAGGGAAATGAAAGCTTTCAAATTTTGAAAGCGCCGTGCAACGGTGAAAGAGAGAATGAAATTACCAGGTAGGAGAGAGACGGTGACAGATCAGCCTTTGCAATTCAATTTGCAAGGCGTTGGAGATGCTCTGAGGCCACGGTACTATGCATAGCGCATATTAATCCGTACTATAGATCAATATTTCTATTTTCAAAATTCAAACAATCGATCGAAACAGTTCAGCATGAAAATGTGATTGTAGATCAAGTTTACATTTAGATTTTTTTTTTAATTGGTAGAAATTAAAATCACTTGGTCTGAAAATTCAACACCATTCAAAATTAGTGATTTTCTATCCATCTAAAAAAATAGTAAAAGTTCTTTAGAAAAAGGAAAAAAATTAATTTCGAACCAGTACAGAGCATTGTTCATCAGACAAGATTGGTTTGCTATCATGGTTTGGAAAATCGGCTGATTCCGAGTCAACTCGGTATTGGCCGTGTCCGATCCGATTTTCACCCGAGTTTCTCGTCCGTGCAATTTTTTCAGCCAAACTCGGATGAACAGTGTTTGACTTGGCCGAGTTAGCCGATTTTTAGGCCGATTCAAGGCCAAAATGGCCGATTCTCACCAACCTGGACCGATTTGAAGTTGCTGAGGCAGAGGCGATTGGAGAATGGAGATTGGAGAAGACGGGGTATTAGAGAAGACGCGGACAGCGATTGGAGAAGAGAAAATTCACAGAGAGAAGCGGAATGGCTTCGTTGCCTGAAGGAAGGGAAAGGTTTTAGATGGGGCCCGATTGGAAGTGAAATAAGAGAGAGACAGGGGTTTTAATAGGTGGGGTCCGCTGGTAAGTGAGAGGATAAAAAAGGAGAGAGATTAAGTGGGGAGTGGGGTCATGTTGTCATAGGATGAGAAGGAGAGAGAGAGTGCGGGTTTGAAAAATAGAGAAAAAATAAATTGGAGAGATGGGGAGCCGATTCTTTTCCAGGAATCAAAAGAAAGGAGAGACATAAGGAATTTTAATTGAGGTGGAATTTGTGTGTCCTTTTGTGTGTCGGGTCGTATTGTTTTCTTTATTATAATTAATTTGTTAGTGTAAATTCAATCTCCTTTGATCATAAAGTTTCGAATTTTCGAATTTCAATTATGAATCTAAATTACATTTAAATTTATTCTTAATTATAATTTTATACTTAATAAATTTTAAAATTTTGAGATATCGTAACTAGTTAATTGTCATGTTTGTTGTCCTTACATTATAGTTTTAATTAGCTCAGATTTTATTATCAATAATTTGTTTAAATTTACTATTAATGACATTAAAAGAGGCATTTATTTTAATAAAATTTAATCTTTCTGATGTATAAAATTATAATTGTTCAGTAAAAATCTTGATATGTTTTATATTATTTCTTGGATCAAGTAATTGAAGAATTCGGAATTTCCAATTTAATTTAGTCACTATCTATATCCGAAAGTACGCTTACGATTGGAAAATAAATAAATAAATAAATTCGGACATAAATTGTTGAGCTTACATTTCTAAAGATAAAGATAAGACCTTAACGTGTATCTGCATGTGAACTACATTATATCTACTTCAGTTGTATTATCTTAATTCTAAAGGCAAGACGAAATGCTAGAATTCAAGATTTTCTTGTCTCTCTCTCTATCTGAGAGGAATGCCCTCAAAGAGGCCATGATCACGGATCATGAACGAAGAAGGGTCAACCAAAACCTCAGCAATATTCGACTCGATGACACTCAAGATGTCTTAGAGGCTTGCGCGCCAAAAGCTCCAGCTCCACACCTAGCTGCAACCCGGTGGAAAGATCTTGAGATTACTGGTGAGGTAGACCCGGCTCCAATGGAAGCTGAAGTGGAGCATGCTCACCAGATCAACCCGGCACATATGAAGGCTGAAGTTGTGGAGACTCAAATGGAGAAGGCTCCAGCCCACACCTAGCTGCTGCCCAGTTGTAAGATCTTAAGAAATTCTGTGAGGTCGACCCAGCTCCAATGGATGCTAAAGTGAAGCATGCTCATCAGGTCAACCAGGTGCATATGAAAGCTTAAGTCATAGAGGCTCGAGCGCCGGAGGCTCCAGCCCCACACCTAGCCACTGCCCAGTTGGAAGATCTTGAAATACCCGGTGAGGTCGACCCGGCTCTAATGGAGGCTAAAATGGAGCATGCTCACCAGGTCAAGTCGACGAATATGGAGGCTGAAGTCGTGGAGGCTCGAATGGAGGATGATCGAGTGCCAGAGGCTCCAGGGCCACACCTAGCCGCTGCCCGATTGGAAGATCTTGAGATATCCGGTGAGGTCGACCCGGCTCCAATAGAGGCTGAAGTGAAGCATGCTCACCAGGTCAACCCGGCACATATGGAGGCTGAAGTCGTGGAGGCTCGAATGAAAGAGGCTCGAGTGCCGGAAGCTCCAGCTCCACACCTAGTCGCTGCCCAGTTGTAAGATCTTGGGAGATACCCGGTGAGGTCAACCCGACTACAATGGAGGCTAAAGTGCAGCATTCTCACTAGGTCAACCCAACGTATATAGGGGCTGAAGTCGTCGAGACTTGAATGGAGGAGGTTCCAGTCCTACATCTAGCCGCTGTTCGATTGGAATATCTTGAGATATCCGGTGAGGTCAACCCGGCTCCAATGGAGACTGAAGTGGAGCATGCTCACCAGGTCAACCCGGCGTATATGGAGGCTGAAGTTGAGAAGACTCCAATGGAGGAGGCTCAAGTGCCAGAAGCTCTAGCCCCACACCTAGCCGTTGCTCACCAGGTCAACCCGGCACATATGGAAGCTGAAGTCGTGGAGGCTCAAATGGAGGAGTTTCAGTCCCACATTCAGTCGCTGTCCGGTTGAAAGATCTTGAGATATCTGGTGAAGTTTATCGGCTCTAATAAAGGCTGAAGTGGAGCATGCTCACCAGGTTAACTCGGCGCATATAGAGGCTGAAGTTATGGAAACTCGAATGAAGAAGGCTCGAGCATTTTCCACACCTAGCCGCTAAGTGGAGCGAACAGCGGCTAAGTGTGAGGGGCTGGTGTTAGTGTAATAATCTAGAAGTCAATAAAACGATAAATATATCATATATATTTTGTTCATGAATTGAATGATTAATCATTTTGTGTTTAATCATTTTGTTACCTTGAGTATTATTGAATTTATGAATCATTTCGAGTTCATGACTGGAATTGTGAAACTTCATAATATAGATGATAATACTCTTAAAAGTCTCTAACCAAGGTAATTAGCAGGAACACTAATTACCGCGATAAGGTTAGTGTGTGGATTAAATGATGGTTAAGTTTTACAAACCATAGACAAAGAGTTGTCATTTTAATCACACAGATACATGTTAGAGAACATGATATTTGACAGACCCCAAATGAAACATTAAATGGAATTGTGTTTGTGTCATTAATGTTTTCATTTTAGTGTTAAGTTCTAAAGTATGAGATATTTATTTTTCCTACATAAGAAATGTATATGTGTGATTGCTATCTAACGCTATCCGTAAAAAGTAGCTATAAGGATAGTTCTTCGGTATACATAGCTTATGCGGAGGAAAAGATGGTTTATCAAAAGTACTATTGTCCCTCGTATCTCAATACGAGCTATAGCGTCACTGGGCCCCTTGATAGAATATGATTATCTGGATCCAGTATGATTACAAGAGTAAACATATTTGATAATCTATTCAGGATCAAGAAAAGATTAAGTTTGCAAGGATGACACACACCTACCTTGAAACTAATCTGATAGCTATGAGACAAAAGAATTAACACGAAGTAAATCGTTTACTGGATCGTGATATTGTACCGTACAGCATCATCTATGTAATTGGTGTCATAATGTACTTGCCAGGTGCCACCTATGATTATAGAAGTTAGAACAGTTCTAATTCTATTTGCCAACATAACACAGATCCTATCGGGTCACACCAATAGGAAAGTAATCAGAGAAATTTTATGATTAATTATAAAGTGTTATAATTAAGAATAAAATATATGTCATGGAGATGACATGCTTAAACCGAATTAAATTTATAAACGTGTATGACACGTCGTATAAATTTATCGCAAACGCAAGAAATACAATTATTCAGAATAATTGTATATATATATATATGGATTAAAATATTAATTATGAATTAATATTATGGATCAAAAAGTCCAATTTGAATTTAGGCCTTAATTAAATTTAGAATTTAATTAAAAGCCTAAATTAAATAAATTAATTAAATGAAAATGTTTAATTAAAATATATTAAACAAATTTGACAAATCAAATTTGATTTTGATTTCTATAACCGACTTATGCTAGAACCGCCATATATTGGCTATATAAAGTCATGAAATGTGAGAGAAAAAATTAAGAAGTTCATTCTAAGTTCTAATCAAAGTACGAATCAGAATCCGATTCGATTCGTATCTAATTTCTCTCCCAAATAGTGTTTTGCAGAAAATCTGATTATCCATATATATATTTTTGCGAGAATAAAAGTTATTCTTGTGAATAGTGTTTTGTCAGAAATTTCGTACTTTCGGTGAATAGTGATTTACCGAAAATCGCGACTTTTCGAATACCGTTGGTATAGTATTTCTGGCAAAAGAAATACCAACTCTCTGGTAGTTCCTGGTGGATAACCGATAGAGGCACTATATTTTTGGTGCTTGCTTAACCGGGTCAGACAGTCGGGTCAGACTGCATTCCAATTTGAATTTGGAAGCAAGGTAAAGAAATGTTATATTAATCTATTTAATTGTTAAATAGATTTAATCTTTTAGAAATCAATCAAAGGAGTAGATCTATAAACTGATTAAAATACAAGTAAATACGGTTTTACTACTTTGGGTCTATACAGGATTAATCTGGTATGTAACTCTCGGTTATTATCCGACATACTACTTAATCTATGATCTGATTAGTAAAGTTTTACTTACGGTTTTTAATCTAAGAAAAGGATTGAACAGGTATGTAACTCTCGGTAGATTATCCGACATACCACTTCAATCCTTTTGGCTTAAGTTAGAAGTAAAATTTTTGTTTTACGGTCTTTCCGCAGCTTAAGCCTAATGGCTTTGGGTAGCCTCAAAACCCTACAGTGGTATCAGAGCACAAGGCTCTCCTGTTGATTGATTTTCTAAAAAGTTATAACTTATGCAAATTGTTTGCATATACCGCGTATCGGTTTAATTCTTAGATTTGCAGCTTAAGTCCAAAACCGATTAGAAATGAGATTTTCTTGGTTCGGTTTTCCGACTGAGAAAGTTAAATTAGATTTAAGCTTTCTTTAATGTTTTCTTTATGTTTTCGTTTTCAAAAACTTTCGACTGTGGTAAAGTTCATCTAAGAATGTGATGAAGCAATAGAGTACCCAAGTAAGAACTGTTTATCTCCACCGTAAAAGAGAAAAGGTTGAGTCAAAGAAGAAAAGCGGTTTTCTTTCTTGCCAATCCTATTCCTTTTACGTGTCCTGATAAACTGGCCCAAAGGGGACTTTGTCACGTTACCAAATTGCTTTACTACTGTCGAAGCATGGCAAAATGTAATTCTTTCGCCTTTTTGAAAACCTTTGGTTTTGTAAAGTTCATCGAAGAATGTGATGAAGCAATAAAGTACCTGAGTAAGAGCTGTCATTTCCACACCGTAAAAGAGATGATTCTGTCTAGGAAAGACCGAATCTAAAGCGGTCCTTGTGACCCCGGTCTTTCCTGGGAGCCCCTTTTCGTGTCCTAATGGCTGGCCCAAAATGAACTTTGTCACATTACCAAATTGCTTTACATGCCAAAAAGAATATCTGCTTTAAAAACATATAAACTGTTTATATGCTTTCAAACAGTATAACTAAAGAATTGAGTATAGCTGCAAAATAAAGAATTAGGAACTGATAGATTGTACACGTAACTTGGTCACGTATATAAATAAATAGGATTTATTGCTTTGATATGAAATGCATAAATTAGATTTATCGCTTTCAAGGAACCGTGAAATTAGCCGTTAGTCAAAGAAAGACTGGAAGTGGATACCTTCGGTTGTCTTTCTGGCAGAATTTTTTCACGTATCCGTAAGACTGTCTAAAACCAGATTTACGAGATAAACATGCTTAAAACAAAGTCAAGCATGTGAAAGAGTGTCTTAGTCAAAGGAAGACTGGAAGTGGATACCTTCGGTTGTCTTTCTGGCAAGACCTCTTTTAAAGGTTGCTTACAAGGTTTAAAGCATAAAACAAGCCCATCTAATTAAGTAGTATGCCCTTCCTACTCTATCCTTCTAAAACCATTGTTCATTGGTTGACGGACTGCTCAGCAGACGTCGCCTTTTACCTTTGGTGGTCGAGGGTTATGTTCGACATAACAAACCAAATAGAGTGAGGTTACTTACCGGTGATTTCCAAAATCGTTTTGGGCTCGGGGCAAAGTCTTCGTTAAAATATACGATGTTTAACGAAATCAAGAGTCATATAGAGATATGATTAGCAAAGAGTTGCTTACCTAAAAATAATTAATAGGCAAGCTTCTTAATCGACTTGTCTATTAATGAAAGATAGAGATCTTGGTCCTTCTGCAAAATGGGAATAGAACAAATTTGCAGTAGGAGTTTTATTGTTAAAAATAAAACATTACATGAACAAAGCTAAAATCTTTACATTTAACATTGTAGAACATGTCTAAAGAAACGTCATTCTCGTTGCGCTCCCTGCTCGAGAAAGAAAAGCTGAAAGGAGACGGGACTAATTTTACTGATTGGTTCCGTGCTCTCACGATCGTACTAAGGCGCGAGAAAAGGGAATATGTCTTAAATACCCCTTACCCTGATGAACTCAAAGCAGGTGCTACTGCTGATGAGTTAACAGTGTACAACAAGCACAAGGAAGATGAGCTTGATGTACAGAGTCTCATAGTTGGGATTATGGGTCCTGAATTGCAGAGGCGATTCATGGATACCAAATCCAACGACATGTGTGTCCAGCTTAAGAACATGTTTCAAGAGCAGGCACGTGTGGAGAGATTCAAGGTAACCAAGTCCCTACTAGGTCACAAGTTGGCCGAAAGCGGCTCTATGGGCACTCATATGCTCCGTATGACGAGTGATATTGAGCAGCTGCATAAGCTTAATAGTCCGTTGAGCAAAGAGTTTGCTATGGATATTATCCTGAACTCGCTTCCACCCAGTTTTTCGGGGTTCATCATGAACTTCCACATGCTTGGGATGGAAAGGAGCTTACAGGAGCTGCAGGGGATGCTTAGGATTGCAGATGGAGACATGAAGAAAAGTTCTTCTGTTCTCATGATCCAAGCGGGTAAGAAAAAGATAAGTAAGGCAAAGAAAGTGGTTCCGAAGTACAAGGGCAAAGGGAAGCAGGTTCCTAAACAGAACGCTCCCAAGGTAAAGGTCTCTGCTTCCTCTGACTGTTATTATTGTAATAGCAAAGGTCATTGGAAGAGAAACTGCCCCAAGTATCTGGAGGATGTAAAGTCTGGAAAGGTCTCCAAGGCTTCAACCTCAGGTATTTATGTTATTGAAGTTAATGTTGCTACCTCTATTAATGATTGGGTATTAGATACTGGATCATGTGCTCATATTTGTTCAAATATGCAGGCATTAAAGAATAGAAGGAAACTTGGCAATAGGGAAGTACAACTCCGAGTTGGAAATGGAGCAAGTGTTGCAGCCATTACAGTCGGTAGTATAGAGTTGTGTTTGCCCAGCGGGCTTGTAATGGAACTGGAAAATGTTTATTTTGTTCCTAGCATTTCCAGAAATATCATATCAATCTCATGTTTAGAGATGAATGGTTTTTCATTTGTTATAAAAGACAAGCGTTGTTCTATTTATAAAAATGAATTATATTATGGATCATCTTATATGATAAATGGTCTTTATATGCTGGAAATGGATAAACCTGTGTTTAACATTAATAATAACAAACGACTCAAAACATCTCATGAAAGTACGACTTACATGTGGCATTGTCGCCTTGGTCATATAAACGAGAAACGCATTAAGAAATTACAAGAAGTAGGACTTCTTGGTAAATTTGATTTTGAATCAATTAACACATACGAATCCTGTCTACGAGGAAAAATGACCAAAGCGCCTTTTTCTAAAAAGGGAGAAAGGGCAAGTGACTTATTAGGTCTGATACATACCGATGTATGTGGACCTATGAGTACTTGTACAAGAAACGGTTATTACTACTTTATCACTTTTACTGATGATTACAGTAGATATGGTTATGTCTACCTGATGAGACATAAGTCTAAATCTTTTGAAAAGTTCAAGGAATTCAAGGCTGAAGTAGAAAATCAACTGAATAAAAGTATTAAAGCCTTACGATCAGATCGTGGAGGCGAATACTTAAGTTATGAGTTTAAAACGTACTTAAAGGAATGTGGGATAGTCTCACAACTCACGCCTCCAGGGACACCGCAATGGAACGGTGTTTCTGAGAGAAGGAATCGAACTCTGTTAGACATGATTCGTTCCATGATGAGTAACGCCACTCTACCAAAATCGTTTTGGGGCCACGCACTAGAAACTGCTGCACTAACGATAAATAGGGTTCCATCTAAATCAGTAGAAAAGACTCCGTACGAGTTATGGTTTGGAAGAGTTCCAAACATATCTTTTCTTAAAATTTGGGGTTGCGAAGTATTTGTCAAACGCCTGACGTCTGACAAACTTGGTCCTAAATCTGATAAATGCTTTTTCGTAGGATATCCTAAGGAAACGAGAGGATATTACTTCTATTACCAATCCGAGAACAAAATAGTTGTTGCTCGTAATGGTATGTTCTTGGAAAAAGATTTTCTTACAAGAGGAAGTAGTGGGAGTAATGTAATACTTGAAGAAGTTCAAGATACATCACAAAACATATCTGAACAAGTTCAGATAAACCCATCACTTGTTACTTCAGCTGGTGAGCATCTGGAAGAACCAAATTCACAATGAGTTGTGGAAGAGGTTCTAGTCCCGAGCTCAGATACTTCAACGCAAGTTGAAGTAAAACTGAACCCACAAACAGTTGTGGATGAAGTTGAACAGCCAGAATAACAAGTGCTACGTAGGTCAGCAAGGATAGTCCATGCACCTGAAAGGTACATGGGACTACACGAGATTTCAGTGTTTGACACTGAAGATCCACTGACCTATGCGAAAGCAATGGATAGACCCGACTCCGAAAAATGGCTGGAGGTCATGAGATCCGAAATGCAATCCATGTATGACAACACGGTCTGGAACCTAGTTGTACCACTTGATGGGGTAAAACCCATAGATAACAAGTGGGTTTTCAAAAGGAAAACAGACATGGATGGTAATATGACTATATACAAAGCACGGCTAGTAGCGAAAGGTTTCAAATAAATTCTCGGTGTAGATTATGATGAAACTTTTTCGCCCGTGGCTATGTTTAAGTCAATTCGGATGCTCCCAGCAATTGCCGCATTTCATGATTATGAAATATGGTAAATGGATGTCAAAACCGCCTTCTTAAATGGAAATTTAGAAGAGGACGTGTATATGATACAGCCCAAGGGTTTTGAAGATCCAAAGAATGCTGGGAAGGTGTGCAAGCTTCTTAAATCCATTTATGGATTGAAGCAAGCGTCACGGAGTTGGAATCTTCGATTTGACGAGGAAGTCAAAAAGTTTGACTTCGTCAGATGCGAAGAAGAACCTTGTGTGTACAGAAAAACTAGTGGGAGTGCCATCGCCTTTCTAATCTTATATGTAGACGACATACTCCTGATAGGAAACGATATTCCGTTATTGCAACAAGCCAAGTCTTCATTAAAGAAAGTGTTCTCGATGAAAGACTTGGGCGAGGCAGTCTATATATTAGGCATCAAGATCTATAGAGATAGATCGAAAAGACTCATAGGATTGAGTCAAAGCATATACATTGACAAAGTGCTGAATCGGTTCAGCATGCAGGATTCCAAAAGGGGATACCTGCCAATGAATCATGACGCAAAGCTTAGCAAGACTCAGTGTCCTTCGACAACTGATGAGCGAAGCAACATGAGTAAAGTACCATACGCTTCGGCTATTGGCTCTATCATGTATGCCATGTTGTGCACTCGCCCTGATATCTCGTACGCTTTGAGTGTGACGAGTAGATATCAGGCTAATCCAGGCTTGGAGCATAGGAATGCTACTAAGAGAGTTTCTGGATCAAAAGTTCCTTAGCGAACTAGGAGTGGTTCCAAGTGTTCAAAGGCTCTGTGGACCTCTATTGAGACAACAATAGAGCTATAGCTCAGGCCAAGGAACCGAGATCGCACTCGAGATCCAAACGTGTTCTACGACATTATCACCTAAAAACGAGAGATCGTTAAAATAATAAGATGATTATAATTAATTATAAAAGATATAATTAATATAAAGGTGAAGTAAGATTTGCAAAATTGACACAATCAGCAACACAGCTGATCCACTCACGAGAACCTCTTACTCAAGCCATGCACCGGATGCATACTGCTTCTATGTACTTAACACACATAGGAGATAGGCTGTGAGATTTTCTTGAGATCTATGAGATCTTTTAGAATAAAGAGACTTGTATAAAGTAGGGCCTACGATGATTGGCTCCTAGCTTAAGTAGGAGATTGTTAGTGTAATAATCTAGAAGTCAATAAAACGATAAATATATCATATATATTTTGTTCATGAATTGAATGATTAATCATTTTGTGTTTAATCATTTTGTTACCTTGAGTATTATTGAATTTATGAATCATTTCGAGTTCATGACTGGAATTGTGAAACTTCATAATATAGATGATAATACTCTTAAAAGTCTCTAACCAAGGTAATTAGCAGGAACACTAATTACCGCGATAAGGTTAGTGTGTGGATTAAATGATGGTTAAGTTTTACAAACCATAGACAAAGAGTTGTCATTTTAATCACACAGATACATGTTAGAGAACATGATATTTGACAGACCCCAAATGAAACATTAAATGGAATTGTGTTTGTGTCATTAATGTTTTCATTTTAGTGTTAAGTTCTAAAGTATGAGATATTTATTTTTCCTACATAAGAAATGTATATGTGTGATTGCTATCTAACGCTATCCGTAAAAAGTAGCTATAAGGATAGTTCTTCGGTATACATAGCTTATGCGGAGGAAAAGATGGTTTATCAAAAGTACTATTGTCCCTCGTATCTCAATACGAGCTATAGCGTCACTGGGCCCCTTGATAGAATATGATTATCTGGATCCAGTATGATTACAAGAGTAAACATATTTGATAATCTATTCAGGATCAAGAAAAGATTAAGTTTGCAAGGATGACACACACCTACCTTGAAACTAATCTGATAGCTATGAGACAAAAGAATTAACACGAAGTAAATCGTTTACTGGATCGTGATATTGTACCGTACAGCATCATCTATGTAATTGGTGTCATAATGTACTTGCCAGGTGCCACCTATGATTATAGAAGTTAGAACAGTTCTAATTCTATTTGCCAACATAACACAGATCCTATCGGGTCACACCAATAGGAAAGTAATCAGAGAAATTTTATGATTAATTATAAAGTGTTATAATTAAGAATAAAATATATGTCATGGAGATGACATGCTTAAACCGAATTAAATTTATAAACGTGTATGACACGTCGTATAAATTTATCGCAAACGCAAGAAATACAATTATTCAGAATAATTGTATATATATATATATGGATTAAAATATTAATTATGAATTAATATTATGGATCAAAAAGTCCAATTTGAATTTAGGCCTTAATTAAATTTAGAATTTAATTAAAAGCCTAAATTAAATAAATTAATTAAATGAAAATGTTTAATTAAAATATATTAAACAAATTTGACAAATCAAATTTGATTTTGATTTCTATAACCGACTTATGCTAGAACCGCCATATATTGGCTATATAAAGTCATGAAATGTGAGAGAAAAAATTAAGAAGTTCATTCTAAGTTCTAATCAAAGTACGAATCAGAATCCGATTCGATTCGTATCTAATTTCTCTCCCAAATAGTGTTTTGCAGAAAATCTGATTATCCATATATATATTTTTGCGAGAATAAAAGTTATTCTTGTGAATAGTGTTTTGTCAGAAATTTCGTACTTTCGGTGAATAGTGATTTACCGAAAATCGCGACTTTTCGAATACCGTTGGTATAGTATTTCTGGCAAAAGAAATACCAACTCTCTGGTAGTTCCTGGTGGATAACCGATAGAGGCACTATATTTTTGGTGCTTGCTTAACCGGGTCAGACAGTCGGGTCAGACTGCATTCCAATTTGAATTTGGAAGCAAGGTAAAGAAATGTTATATTAATCTATTTAATTGTTAAATAGATTTAATCTTTTAGAAATCAATCAAAGGAGTAGATCTATAAACTGATTAAAATACAAGTAAATACGGTTTTACTACTTTGGGTCTATACAGGATTAATCTGGTATGTAACTCTCGGTTATTATCCGACATACTACTTAATCTATGATCTGATTAGTAAAGTTTTACTTACGGTTTTTAATCTAAGAAAAGGATTGAACAGGTATGTAACTCTCGGTAGATTATCCGACATACCACTTCAATCCTTTTGGCTTAAGTTAGAAGTAAAATTTTTGTTTTACGGTCTTTCCGCAGCTTAAGCCTAATGGCTTTGGGTAGCCTCAAAACCCTGCAGCTGGAGCCTCCAGCGCTCGAGTCTCCACGACTTCAGCCTCCATTGTCTTGGGTTGACCTGGTGAGAATACTCCACATCAGTCTAAATTGAAGCCGTATCGACCCCACCGGGTATCTCAAGATTTTCCAACCGTGTAGTGGCTAGGTATGGGGCCTCCATATGCGCCTCCTCTATTCGAGCCTCTTTATGCTCCGAGTTGACCTTGTGAGCCTCCTCTATTCGAGTCTCCAAGACTTCAGCCTCTATTTGCGCTGGTTAGACCTGGTGAACATGCTCCACTTCAACTTCCATTGGAGCGGGGTCGATCTTATCGGGTATTTCAAGATCTTCCAACCGGGCAGCAGCTAGGTGTGGGGCTTGAGCCTCCGGCGCTCGAGCCTCTTCGACTTCAGGTTCAAATTGGAACTCAGGTAGTTGTAATATATCTTGGGTGTCATCGAGTCGAATATTACCTAGATTTTGGTTTACCCTTCTCCATTCAAGATCCGGGATCATGGTTTCTTCGAAGGCATTACTCTCGGAGTCTAGTATTTCGTTATCAGGGTTCATAATTACTCAGTCTGGAAGTTATAATTTATAATATAATTTGTTTAATCAGTTTTCTCTCGAATTATATGAGAAATGTTATATAGGAAGTTATCTTTTACTATTTTTTACTATTTACTAAGATGCCATACACATGTTGTGTTTTGAACCCCCAATTGAATTGGCCGGTGCATATTGACAGAGATAAAGATCTTTGGTATTTCCTATAAAGCAAGTCATTGGTTTCCTTCCACTTAATTATTTTTTGTTAAAACTAGCCCTTTATCATCTATATTTTAACACGTGTTCATTATAATATGATTGGAGAAAACATGCACAAGTACGTTGTAGATAAGCAAATATTAGTGCATGTGAATAACTATTATAAGTACCTGGCCGAGCCAACTCGTAATATATGTATATATAAGGTTTTGACTCTTCTCCAATGTACTATACCCAAACTTTTCACAAATTAAATTTTTATACATATTACTTAAAAAAAGGTCATAATGCTCCAGAGATCAATGGATGATTAGTCCACCGTTTTACTAATCAATGGAGATCAACCAGGGCAGCGGCTAGGTGTGGAGCTGGAGCCTCCTCCATTCGAGCCTCGAGGACTTCAGCCTCCATATGCGCTTGGTTGACCTGGTGAGCCTCCTCCATTCGAGTCTCTGCGACTTCATCCTCCAATTGTGCCGGGTTGACCTATTGAGCATGCTCGACTTCGGCCTCCATTGGAGCCTGGTCGACCTCACCGGGTATCTCAATATCTTTCAACCGGGCAGCGGCTAGGTATGGGGCTGGAGACTTCGGCGCTCGAGCCTCCACGACTTCAGCCTCTATATGCACCGGATAAACCTAGTGAAAATGCTCTAATTCAGCTTACATTGGAGCCGGGTCAACCTCATCGAATATCTCAAGATCTTTCAACCGGGCAGCGGCTAGGTGTGGGGCTGCATTCTTCAGCGCTTGAGCCTTCTCAATTCGAGCCTCCACGACTTTAGCCTCCATATGCGCCAGGATGACCTGGTGAGTATGATCCACTTCAGCCTACATTGGAGCCGGGTCAAACTCACCAGGTATCTCAGGATTTTTCAATCGAGCAGCGGTTAGGTGTGGGGCTGGAGCCTTTGACGCTCGAACCTCTACGACTTCAGCCTCTATATGTGCTGAGTTGACCTGGTGAGCATGCTCCACTTCAGCCTCCATTGGAGCCGGGTCGAACTCACTGGGTATCTCTAGATGTTTCAACCGTGCAGCGGCTAGGTGTGGGGCTAGAGCCTCCGGCGCTCAAGCCTTCTTCATTCAAGCCTCCATGACTTTAGTTTCCATATGTGCCGGGTTGATCTGGTGAGCCTCCTCCATTCGAGTCTGCACTACTTCAGCCTCCATAGCGCCAGGTTGACCTAGTGAGCATGCTCCACTTCAGCCTCCATTGGAGCCGAGTCGACCTCACCGGGTATTCCAAGATCTTCCAACCGGGCAGCGGCTAGGTCTGGGGCTGAAGCCTCCGGCGCTCGAGCCTTCTCCATTCGAGCCTCCACGACTTCAGCCTCCATATGCGCCGGGTTGACCTAGTGAGCATTCTCTATTTCAGCCTCCATTAGAGCCAGGTCGACCTCACTGGATTTTTCAAGATCTTCCAACCGGACAGCGGCTAAGTATGGGGCTGGAGCCTCTGGCGCTCGAGACTCCTCCATTCAAGCCTCTATATGCGTTGGGTTGACCTGGTGAGCCTCTTTCATTCGAGTCTCCACGACTTCAGCCTCTATATGCGCCGGGTTGTTCTGGTGAGCATGGTCCACTTCAGCCTCCATTGGAGTCGGATCGACCTCACCGGTTATCTCAAGATCTTCCAACCGGATAACAACTTGATATGGGGTTGGAGCCTCCGGCGCTCGAGCCTCCACGACTTCAGCTTTAAATTGAAACTCAGGTAGCTGTAAGACATCTTGGGTGTCATCAAGTCGAATATTGCCGAGATTTTGGTTGACCCTTCTTCGTTCATGATTCATGATCATGGCCTCTTCGAGGGCATTCCTCTCAGAGTCTAGCATTTCGTTATCAGGATTCATAGTTACTTAATCTGAATTTTAAACAGAGAGAGAGAGATAAGAAAATCTTGAATCTTCTTGGTATTTGTAATATAATTTGTTTAATCAATTTTCTCTCGAATTATATGGGAAATGTTATATAAGAAGTTATCTTTTATTATTTTTTACTATTACTAAGATGTCATACACATGTTATGTTTCAAACTCCTAATTGAATTGACTTGTGCATATTGACAGAGATTAAGATTTTTTGTATTTCTTGTCACGCTAGCCGTTGTTTTCCTCCCACAAAAATGACATTTGATTTGAAATTGATAATTGTTGGCAAGTGGCAACAAAGTAATGTGCTATTTCAAGAAGGCTATTTGAAGAGCCTAGCAACTTTTTTTTGTTGTTGTTGTGGAAGAGAGAAAGAGAAGGAGAAGAAGGGTGGCTACTAAAAATTCCTACAAAATTCTCTTTTCATACATTAATTAATTCATTGTTACATTTCTAATAACCCAATTCTCATTAGACCTTACATAGGTCATTTACAATATCAATATGCCGAAATTTTTATTTTACCATTTTCTAAAAAAACATAAACCAAAACTTTTTGGATTTTTCAAATTATACCCAAGCTGCACCGGTATTCTGCAAGGTCTGCACAGCACAATGTCGATGCAGCAGAATGTCAGAGCCGCCCCATTGTTTTTTTTTTTTCATATTGGACTTTAGAAGTGGGCCACACCTAATTATACCAATTCAATAGGTAACCGATTTTTTTTTTTTCGGTTATAGGCCATGAGATGTGTAAATTAGAATAGTTTGATAAAATTGGCATAAAAAATCAAATATCTCCAAATTTGTACACGGTTAACGCCGCACCTATTTGTAATTGATAAGCACATGTAACTATATACAAAGAATTTCTTATTACCAAATGTACTAATATAATTGTTTGCTTTGAGAAAAGAAATATATTCATTGAAGAAACAATTAGAATTTTACAATGAGATTATAAATAAATTGTATTTAACAAATTTCAAGAACAAATATATGTATTTTTTTAAACAATAAAAATGGGTAAATGACATGACTTTTTTAGAAAAGAGTAAATGACATGATTAATTTGCAATAATTAATGAGAAATAATAAAAAAGAGTTCTATTTATCCGGCCAGTAGTTGATTTGCATATTAGATATATGAAAAAAAAAAAAAATTAAATAAGATAGCAATCAAGTTGGTTTTGAATCGTTTTTTTTTTTTTTTTCTAACGCTGGATATTTTGTCCAAATTTTTTTTTTAATGTGGAGATCATAGATGGGGCTGGATATTTGCTTCCACAAAAAACTAAATAAGATAGCTTGGTTCCCAAAATTTTTTTACAGTGGTGTAACCGAAATAAATTTTCGGTGCACCCCGCCCCCCCCCCCCCCCCCCCCCCCCCAAAACAAATTTGAAATTAAAAAAAAAAATCAAAATTTGATTTGTAACCGAAATAAATTTTTCGGTGCTCCCGCCATTGTTTTTTTTTTAAAGTTTGTTTGCTGCGTGCTTTGAAATTTGAACAGAAACAAAAAATGAATATTCTTTCTTTCAATTCATGCTTTGGAATTTGTTACATATGAAAACCCAAATAAAAAGGGGCCACTCTGGCGATGTGCGGCTCCTAGGGCCTAGTATAATTAGAATTCTCCAGAAAAGAGGGTGTTCTGATTTTTTTTTTAAATGATATAATTAAAAATTTCGGATCAATATGAGTTCTATATAGCTCATTAAACACTCCTTAACATAGCACAATAGTTATACTAACCAAGAGTCTATTATTTTGCCATATTACATTTAAAATACTAACTCAAAATAAACATTATATCAAAAACATTAAATTCAACACGAGTCCGACTAGGCTAAGCCATGGTGTAAAACGACTTGGTACTCCACGCCATATCTTCATTTTCAAAGTTCAAATAGTCGATTCGAACCTTCCAACATGTTCTTCATATTGAAATGTACTTGGAGACCAAATTTTACATTTTTTGGAATTTTTTTACTATTTATTAAGCCACTTTGAAAATCTGAAAATCCGGGTGAACAGTAAAAATTTCTGGACCGCCGGATCAGTGATTTTCAAAGTGGCTTAATAAATAGTAAAAAAATTCCAAAAAATGTAAAATTTGGTCTCCAAGCACATTTCAATATGGAGAACAACTTGAGCGGTTCGGATCGGTAGTTTGGATTTTCAAAATGAAAATAATGAGGCGTGGAGCACCAAGTCGTTTTACACCATGGCTTAGCCAAGCCCAGCACAATTCAACACTCCACCTGAATTTTTTGTTTGTCATGCTCAATAATTCACTAAGATAAACAAAACTTGTCACATGGTAGTGTTTTGGTGAAGATGTTGGTCAATTGATCTCCGGTCTTCACATGCTTGATAAGAATTTCTTCATCTTGAACCATTTTTCAAACGTAATGATTCTTGATATTGATATGTCTTGTTTGTTTATGAAACCTTGAATTTTTCAACATGGTAATAGCGAATTTGTTGCACAAAAGAGTACCGTGTCCACATCTTGTTTTTTTCCCATATCTTCTAAAACTTTTCTCAACCAAACAACTTGCTTAGTTGCTTCACTCGTCGACACATATTCAACTTCCGCATTACTCTCTCTTGTTTCTTTACGACCCATGAGAATACTCCGATCCACGTGTAAATGTCAAAATAATTTATAATTTAAAATAAGAAAACTCCCGATCCTATATATATTCATTCCTAAAAACAGAAGGGATAATAGAATAAGAAAATAAAAAAAATAAGCATAGATATTAAAATATGAGATGGTCCGGTTGAAATGTCTTCATCATGTTTTTATTTTTAAAACTTTAATAATTTAAAATTTAAAATTAAAATGCCAAATAAATTCATCAAATATGATATATATCATTATCTGTACATTTTACAGCGTTTCAACTTTATTATTGTTGGCATCAATGAATTTGCAAATATACACTGATATGGATAATATTTGCATGTTGATTTTTTAACCTATTGTATCATAGAAAAATAAAATCGAAGAGTTCTAATAATTTTATGTGGATGTAGAGAAAATGTGATATATCACATTTTCTCTATACATTTTACAACGTTTTGATTTTATTATTGTTGACATCAATGAGTTTGCAAATATACACAGTGATATGGATAATATTTGCATGTTGATTTTTTAACCTATTGTATCATAGAAAAATAAAATTTTGAATCGTTCGTATTCAATTTGATTCATGAACTGGAAAAATTGTGAACCCATATCAAACATAAGAACACAATAAATTTAACTGTGCAAGTTAACCAAAAAGATTTTGAGGTTTGAAGGGCTGTAAACGAGCTGGCTCGGGCCGAGCTGGGCCCTAGCTCGGCTCGTTAATTCTGGACCGAGCTCTTACCGAGCTGGCTCGTTAACAGCCCGAGCCCGTAACGAGCCAGACCGAGCTGGCTCGCTGGGGTTGGCTGGATCTTGTTTTAACTAAGCTGGACCGAGCTGAACCGAGCCAGACCGAGCTGGACCGAGCTGGACAGTATAAAATGCACACAAATTCATACAAATTTACAAATTGATGCCTAGCCGAGCTAGCTCGCGAGCTGACGAGCTAGCTCATTCTGGCCCGAGCTAGTGGCGAGCTGGCTCGTTAACAGTTCGGTCCAGTAACGAGCGAGCTGTTAGCGAGCGAGTCAGGTGCGAGTCACGATCGAGCCACGAGCTACGAGCTTTTTTGCCACCCCTAGGTTTGATATACATCAGGTGAAAATGTAGCTAGTGTTCAGCGTCCATATTCAATTATGCACTTGATGCTGAAATGTTCTTTATATTTTTTTTTATAATTTTATTTTTAGACAAGAAGAATACCTATAATTTCTTCAAAAGTAAACGGTAAATATTAATAAATACATGAAGTCATATAATATATTTAATTTCAAAATTTAGATAGATAAGTATCTAAATAGGAAACTATTGATGGGTGCAATATATGTTGGATTTCAGTTGACAAGTCAAAGGTAATTTTGACTTTGTAATTCTTGATCGCAAAACAATGTAACTAAAGTCAATATGATACTAATTATATGATGGGTATATAAATAAGAAAAAAAATGTAAGAGTTCAGAATGACTAAAATGAATTAATTTTTTTAGAAATAATTAATAAAAACCTGCATAAAAAAAAATGAATAGTATTGTTGATGTGTAGTTCAGAGTAAAAAAAAATGAATAGTATTGTCGTCGTCCTCGGTGCCTCCAATCTCCATCATATTTTATAATATTATCATATTATATATTATAGTATAGAGTTTGAACATGTCATTTGTTGAATTATTTGTTAATTATTTAACTTGAATATCAAATTAACAAAGTTAATTTGATATTTGATCTTATGAACTTGCAACCCAACCGTCTATCCGTCTAAAGAGTGCTGTGCTTTCGAGAGCTACAGTAGTATTAGTATTTTTTTCTCCCTACTCTTTTATCAAAAAAAAAAAAAACGGTAGTATTTTTTTGAGAAAAAATATGAGTCACGTCTATGTGTGTGCATATATATATATATAAGAGTATGAGGAGGGATCCATTACACCATTTTTGAGTTACCACAAAATTACTCTCCTCATTTTTTATATTTTTAAAGTTCAAATCGTCGATCCAAACTGTTCAACATGATTATTTAAATAAAATGTGTTTACATTTTTTTGAACTTTTTTTACTATTTATTAAGATGGGTACAAAATTCAATGGTTTGAATTTGACTAATTTTTGTAAAATACTTAATAAATAGTAAAAAAATTCAAAAAAAATGTAAAATTTGATCTGCAAGCACATTTTATTTAGATAATCATGTTGAACGGTTTGGATCGATGATTTGGACTTTGAAAATGTAGAAAATGAGAAGGGTAACTTTGTGGTAACTCAAAAGTGGTGTAATCGAATCCCGAATTTTTTATTTATATCCAAAAAATAAATCAAATTACAAAAAATACCCATGTTATCTTGAAAATTTGAAAAATACCCAAACCGGAAATTTTTTTTCCGGATTTGGCCTCTAAACCCGGAAATTTTTTTTCCGGAAATTGAACTCCAAAACCGGAAAAAAAATTTCCAGTTTTAACATTTTTTTTTTTTTTTTTTTTAGAGATTCCGGAAATTTTTTTCCGAACTAAATAAAATTTTTTTTTAAGAGAAAAATAGCTAAAATACAGAAATCTAACGCTACAAAATCGAATTGTTTTTTTAAATATTTGTTTCATTAATTTAAAAAATTTCAAAATGGTGTAGAATAATTTAGAAATTATCAAAATAGCTAAATTACGCTAAATTACGTATAAATGGGGCTTATTTTGTGGCATCTTTCATAAATCACAAAAAATAGTAAAAAAAATTCCAAAAATAATAAAATTTGGTGTTCTAAAAGTTTATTACATAACTAATTTACTGAGCTACGTAGATTGAATAATAGAAATGAAAATCTTAATCGGAAACTTCAACTGAAGTTTTGAGGCTCTTCTATTTATTTTTTGGCGATTCTGAATTTTGAAAATTGGCAAAGCGAGTCCGGACGCATGCGCATTTTCGCAAGCTTTCCGAAAAGTGGTCATTTGCTGAAATCGGACACTCGAGCGCCGTTTTATGACCGTTTGAAGTTTCGTCGTCGTTTTTCACCTTCTCAGTGAAGATATTATCCCTATTCGTACGTAATTTAGCGTACTTTACCGTATTCTAGCATAATTCTACATAATTATTGTAATTTAGTGTAATTCAGCATAAATCAAGTAATTTGGCTTGTTTTAGTATAAATATGCTAATTATATATAAAAAAATGTAATCTAGCAAATATTTAAAAAAACAATTCGATTTTTTAGTGTTAGATTTCAGTATTTTAGCTATTTTGATAATTTCTAAATTATTCTACACCATTTTGAAATTTTTTAAATTAATGAAACAAATATTTAAAAAAACAATTCGATTTTGTAGCGTTAGATTTCAGTATTTTAGCTATTTTTCTCTTAAAAAAAAAAATTTATTTAGTTCGGAAAAAAAATTTCCGGAATCTCTAAAAAAAAAAAAAAAAAAAAAAAAAATTTGTTAAGTTAAATTTTTTTTATCCGGAATCTCTAAAAAAAAAAAAAAAAAAAAAAAAAAAAAAAAAAAAAGTTAAATCCGGAAAAAAAATTTCCGGAAACTCTAAAAAAAAAAAAAAAAAAAAAATATGTTAAAACCGGAAAAAAATTTCCGGAAACTCTAAAAAAAAAAAAAAAAAAAAAAAAAATGTTAAAACCGGAAATTTTTTTTCCGGTTTTGGAGTTCAATTTCCGGAAAAAAAATTTCCGGGTTTAGAGGCCAAATCCGGAAAAAAAATTTCCGGTTTGGGTATTTTTCAAATTTTCAAGATAACATGGGTATTTTTTGTAATTTGATTTATTTTTTGGATATAAATAAAAAATTCGGAATCGAATCCCTCCTCATATAGTATTGGCAGGTGAAATGAATTACTTTGATGCAACTTGTAAAGCAAAATATGCAGATGACTTACAACCCAACCAATTGTGGGTCCGGATCCTCTAAAGTAACTCAATTTTTGGGTTTTCGATCGAGACTATCCAATTCGAATCCGTCGCTCGAGATCGTCTCGGGTTTCGAATTCATTGCTCGGGATGTGCGCTCCACTTTAGATCTCGCACGACAAATTCAAATCGGATGGTCTCGATTCAAAACCCAACTTTTGGGTTACTTCACTGGATCTCGATTCACCAATTGTGGGAACTAATATTTGACGTTGAGTGAGGCTATGGTACTTCGGCTAGTGTACTACGGCTCAATATGGTACTTTTTAAAATCCTAACGGTCGATCCGAACCGTTCAATGTGATATCCATATGAATATGTACTTGCAAACTAAATTTTATATTTTTTTGAATTTTTTTACTATTTTTTTAGATAGGTAGAATTTTGATGGTCCATAATTTGTATAAAACACTGAAAATTCTACCTATCTAAAAAAATAGTAAAAAAAATTCGAAAAAATATAAAATTTAGTTTGCAAGTACATATTCATATGGATATCACATTGAACGGTTCGGATCGACCGTTAGGATTTTAAAAAGTATCATATTGAGCCGTAGTACACTAGCCATAGTACCATAGCCTCACTCTTTGACGTTTGTCGGGGCATCTGCAAGACAAGTATCCTCTCCAATACCGCAAAAGATTCCCTTCACTTTACGGTTTGAGATTAACTCTCGGCTGCTTTGAGATTCGGACTAGCGCAGGGGGCAGTATTATTGGGCTTTGAGATTCGTGCCAAGTAAAAAAGAACGGTCGAGATCCAGTAATTGTAAAAGATTCCCTATTACGGTAGTGGGACTGTGGGAGGATCTGAATTCCTGCAGAAGATGGGTCTAGCCGTCTAGGCCTTGGACATTGGGCCTGAAATTCAAATTAACGGGCCGACCCATTTCATGAAATAATAAAGTAAATAGATATTTTGGTTGATAATTCTTAACTCATCATATATATATTTGATTTGATTCATAATTACATACCATCAATCAATCAATGATGCTTAATATTTACATCAAAAGGGAAGGGGCCAGGGGGCCGAGTGATCTTATCTTAGGAGAAATAACAATGCTTGTGTTGGCTTGGACTCTCAGCTTCGTTGCAATTAATAGTTGAATCAGATGTGAGTACCGTCAAATCCTCTTCCGGCCTCAAAATATTGAATGAATGCGTTCATATGATGCTTAATTCTAACGCATGCATTCAGCTTTCAGAAACAATTTTGTATTTTGACAAAATAGGGAAGCTCTTATAATATATATATTTTTTTTAAATCTGCATGGTTAATAAAATAAAGTTGTAATAATTGAGGATAACTCCATGGATACACGAACCTAGCTATATAGATCGATATCTTTAAAGATATGCTTATGTGAACGTACGGTTTAGTATATATGTGCAAACAATAAATAGATCATTGTATTAATTGAGGAAGATCTTTGTGTTTATACTTTGTACATCTCTATCTCCCACCGGGAAATTAATATTTGAAAGACAACTCACTATCAGCAAAAGGGATACAGTGTAAAATTACTCGGCCCCCTTCCCTTTATACAGTGTGTGCAAATCTTGATGCGAATCAAACGGCTCTAACCAGACATCAGAATTAAAACCCCAACCAACATGCTAGGTGGAAAAGGGAAAAATTAAAAACGCTGGACTGGACTGAAAGATAAAAAAAATCAAAGGGATAATATATATAAGAGGTAAGATTGCATGCATGGAATTATATGACGCAAGAGAGATATGCTGCTCTCCTGTGTATCCAAAACAAGACAGTGTAATATACACTCCTCTCTTGTCCTATATTAATGCCAGAGAGGCAGAAGAGTTGAATTTGTTAAGCCCGATCAACCCCCCGCCCCCTTCTCCCCCCAGCGCTCGCACCGACCAAAAGAAATTAGGACTGCCTTCTTCTTTCTTCATAGCCATTGTTGTAACCATATAATTGCCATAACTCTACTAATTAAGATATATAATATCTTGGAGAATTAATATATAGATCAGAGAGATTTATTTGGTGTGGAGATGATGGAGACAGAATTGGTTGGAGGTAGTACTATTTTTTCGAAGCCGCAACGCTCTCTCACTCTCAAGGTTAATTTGTATGCTAAATTGCATCAGCTTTGTTTTTGGTCCTCTATTTTTCTCTGGCATTTGATTGAATTAACAAGTTATCGTTTTTTTCTTTTCTTTTGAAGCAAAAGGACCAATAATAATATCAAACTTTGTTAAACTAAGAAAAAGAGCTTATGATTGAGTAGGTTATCATGTATTCATGTTTGAACATTTTCAGCAGGCAAAGAATATGACATGATTTTAGAATTATTTTGAAGTTTAAGAATGTTTTAAAGCATATTTTGCAAGAAAAAACTTTGCTCCTCTCCGTCCACATGTGGTTCTGCCACTGTCTATTGTTCCTGTAAATTAATAGTGAAATATATTAACAATAAATTAATTTGACAATTGTGACATGCTCATTGCATATAATTAATTTCCAACTTTTCAAATCCAATATTAAATGTGATCTGTACTATTTATATCATGCACATCAAAATTAATGAATATTTATGCAAGTTTATAATGAAAATTTTATCATCACTGAATTCTAACTATTAATGGATCCGTAAGCTAATTAGTATCAATTTTATATGTAATAGCTCATTATCTTTATGAATTAGAAACTAAGAACAAATACAGCTTTGGCGTTAAAGAGATCGACAGCTGTAAATAGTACTTCCTGATCTAACATGACAATTCTGACATTGATTATTTTTAATATATAGTTCGAGGATGTAGTATACAAGATCAAGAGCAAGGCGCAGAACAGCAATCAGAAAAGCTCTACTCGCACCATCCTAAATGGAGTTTCAGGTCTCGTAATATATATTTTCATAATTAGCGAATTTCCTAAACCTATAAAGTTCCCAAACTTTAAATCAAACGAAATAAATTCCCTAGAATCTATACCATTGATATCAGTCCTGGCATGTGTGCACACCACATAAATTAGAGGTACCTGCCTAAAACTCAATCTTGATTAAAACAATTACAACATAAGATTAGTTGAATTTGGTGATCCTGTATATAGGATCCATCATGTGAAGGTAATAATTTTTTTGTTTTTCTATATATGACAGGTGTTGTTCGTCCTGGAGAGATGCTAGCATTGTTGGGCCCATCAGGTAGTGGAAAGACCACTCTTCTTACAATACTCGGCGGCCGTCTCTCTTTGACTGGTACCAAATCTGTCAAGGGTAAAGTTACTGGTACTATTGCCTTCAATGGTTGTCCGTACTCAAGTTCTCTCAGTCGTAACATTGGATTCGTGACCCAGGTACAAACATCTTTTTCCTTTTTTCCTTTTTTTTTTTAATGGTGTTCTTCCAATCTTAGTTATTTCCAGCATGCAATATTATATCTAGTAGTTTTACATGTTAGTGTTTCGGCATATGTTTTTCTTCACCTGTGTTATAATTAGTACTTCGAAAGTATAGCAGAGGTACTTGTGAGTAGAATTAAAAAATTACAATTTAAAAGAAAATAGTGGGAAAAAGGACATATATTGTTAATAACACATTAATTAATATCCAATATTCCGGGTGTTGTAACGAAAACAATTCATCAATGACAAGTAGTATTAATTTCCAGAAAACTAGATACATTTTTCTTCTTTAGATTAGGCATAATATTTCCTGATGACATAATAATAGTTTAGTGTTTATAATACATTACCAAGCAAAGCTTTTCCATTATAATGAGTAGTGATATTAAATAATTAGATGTTTAATGCTCAAAAAATTAATTCAGGATGATGTTCTTTACCCCCACCTCACTGTCACCGAAACACTTCTCTACACTGTGCTGCTTCGGCTCCCAGATTCAATCTCTCGGAAAGAGAAGGCTGACATTGCAGAGGGTGTCATGGCAGAATTGGGCCTCACAGCATGCCGTGATAGCATAATAGGGAATTCAGAAAAGCGTGGAGTATCAGGTGGAGAGAGGAAGCGTGTTAGCATTGGTCAGGAGTTGCTCATCAACCCAAGTTTACTCTTTTTGGACGAACCCACCTCCGGCCTAGATTCGACTACTGCAGGTAAGATCGTGTTGACATTGTTAAATCTGACCAAGGGTGGTCGCACAGTGGTCATGAGCATACACCAACCATCCAGCCGCATGTTTTACATGTTTCACAAGGTGTTACTTTTATCGGACGGGCATCCATTATTCTTTGGTAAGGCTTCCTTGGCAATGGAGTATTTTGCAAGTGTTGGATATGCGCCAAATGTAGCGATGAACCCGTCTGACTTCCTTCTTGACATTGCTAATGGTATGGCATTTCATGATCGATCTTTGCTCATATATGATATCAACACAACTTTAGAAAGAAGGAAAAACATATGCTTCTTTAGTACTGATTTGTTTTCCTTTTCTTTCAAATTTGATCGTTTGCATCATTACATGAACATTTTCTTGATCACCAGAAAATTTCAATGCAAGTCTGGGTAATAAGCATTGCCATGTGGTCATAAGGGTTTAAATTAGAATGCGAAAACAATACTTATTTGACCAAGTCAAATTGAGAACAAGAAATAAATTAAAAAAAATAAAAAAGACCAAAACATGGAGAAATTTCAAGTCAGAAATAAATTGATTTAATTTGCTAAGCGGTGATATGGAAATTACCGATATATGTAACTTCCCATGTTTTGTTTGTTTATGCACGATACCATGCCTGATTAAAGGAAATTTATAAATGTAACTAATTTTGTAAAGAATAGTACTTCGCCAAAAAAATAGGACCCTAAATCATTAATGATTCAGCTAGCGATGAGCCCAAAAATGGTGAGTTTAGAATCAATTGCACATCTGGGATCCATGACTGATATTGGTACGGTACAATGTTTACATTGTGAAAAAAAAAAAAAAAAAAAAAAAACACCGTTGTAGCTAGCATTCTATTTTTCTTATCAGGAGAAGTTACGAATACTTAATTTCAGATGCGGGACACTTAATAAATTGAAATCCTAGTGCACTTTTGTAATACTGATAATATTTGTTTGTGACGCAAATATATCAAAATGCAGGTTTGTCTCCAGACGAAACAGTGCGTGATAGACAGGAAATTAAAGATGAACTGGTTTCAGCATATAACACAGAGCTGAAAAACTTGGTACAAGAGGAATTGGAAGAAGTGACAAGGCAATTGAGGGAAACTGAGGAACCCAACCCAAGTACAAAATGGTGCACCAGCTGGTGGAGCCAGTTCACAGTTTTGCTGCAGAGGGGTCTAAAAGAAAGAAGGCACGAGTCTTTCGGTACTCTCAGGATTATTCAAATTTTTATGGCTTCTATTATCTCTGGCGCCTTATGGTTCCAATCTCAGGGACATGTCCAAGACCAGGTATATATGCTATGCTAGTTGATTTTGTATTCCATTATCATTCACTGTACTGTACTGTCAAATGATTAGACAACTTTGAGTAACAGACAGGAGCGGATCTACATTTATCCATAGGGGTGCTTAGCCACCTCTATGGTTTTAAAATTTTAATTTTGTATATTGAAACTTAATTAAAAACAAAAATTATATATAATTCCACCCATGATAATAGAATGATATATGGTTTTATAGGTGGGGTTGATTTTCAACATAGTCGGCATTTGGAGCTTCACCCCCGTCTTTGAAGCCCTTTTCACCTTCCCGCAAGAGCGCGAGATGCTAACCAAAGAGCGCTCTTCTCGCATGTACCGCCTTTCCTCCTACTTGATGGCTCGTTTGATAGGAGACCTTCCAATGGAACTAATCCTGCCAACTGTCTCCGTCACGATCACCTATTGGATGGGTGGTCTAAACCCGTCTGTGTTAAGCTACATAGAATTCCTCCTCATCATCCTCTTTTCAGTTTTGGTTTGGCAAGGCTTCGGTCTCGCCATTGGTGCTTTCATAATGGATCTAAAAAAGGCGGCGACATTTACATCAATTATGATGTTGTTATTCACGATTGTCGGTGGGTTTTACGTGCAGAAGGTCCCTGTATTTCTTGCATGGGTCAAGTACGTCGCTGTCAGCTTCCACACATTCAAGCTGTTGCTTCTAACGCAATTCACTCCGGAAGATACATACGAGTGTGCACCAGGTCAAGAATGCAGCGTGGCCAATTTGCCTACAGTCAAGGTGGTCGGCTTTGAACACAAGCAGTTTAATTTAATTGCAATGTTTGTGTTGCTTATTCTTCTCAGGTTTCTGGCTTATATGGGTTTGAGGAGGATCGGGGTTTCCAAATGATCCCGTACCAGTACTGCAGGTTAGCAAATCCCAATAATAGGCAGTATTTTAGATCAGAAAAGAGTCTGTCTAGAAAGATCATTAATCATATTTGTGTACCCTAAGAGGTGCTTGTCAGGAAGAAATTAATGTAATAGTGACAGAAAAGCACCTAAAATACTTGTTTGGGAATTTTAAATAAGGATTTGTGTTTTTTGTGTGATCTACTCATTTGATTACTGTTTAGTTATTGACCCTCTTTAAATCCTAAAAAGAAAAAAGATAACAAAACAAGAAATCTGAGAATAAGAATAAAGTGGAGCATTGTTGATTGTGATGCCTACAGAGAACATTGTTGCAAATTTGCAATAGAACAGCCAAAGTATCAGAAACTACTGTCCTAAAATTAGCAACCTTTAACCAAGAATTGCTCCATTTTTGTGCAAAACACATAGGACAGGTGTGTGACAGTGATTAGTGTATTTCATTACCAACTCTTTGTTATGGTGGAAATATGTAGGAGATCACTTTCTGGGAGAATATATACTACTAGCACCAAGTACATTATATATCTTGGATTCTTTTTTTATTCATTGTCAGATGTGAATACCTTGTGGCCCCCAACATTATCGCATGTTCGCGCTCGCTTTCTTCATTTACCAACAATGTGATGTGTATGAAAAATATATCATTTATCTACTAACTGGAAAACTATCTCGATCAGTACAAGGATTTTTTTTTTCTATTTTTTTTTTTTGTGCGCTTATCCAATTACAAAACTGTTGTTATTTGTATATCAAAATTTATCACTTTGTCAATGCATCAACAAGTTTACGACATTGTTGGAGGCACAATATCAAGACATGCTGAAAATGGATTACTGTCTATGAAAACCATTACTTATACTAGTCTCCATGCACATATGCCATAAGTACAAATAACTTATCATATGTCTCCAAGGAATATAAAATTTCTTACTTGTAAGTTGTAAATGGAGTTATAATTAAATTACACAATTACATAAAAATGAGAAGAAAAAAAGAGCATGAAGAAAGAACAGACCTCATCCCACAGTAATGCAACCATATATTCCATCTCTATAACAGACCATTCATGCTAACAAGAATTAGCATGTAATTAAATTATCTCCCTCTAAGTAAAGCCTTCTCAGCAGTGTCCATCTCCTCTAAGATCCTTTGCTTACGCTTTACAGGAATTGGAGCGGTCGGGCCAAAGCTAATATAGTGACCCGAAACAGCATTTAACGCAGAGTACATGTCACGGAAAGAGGGTCGGCCGAGCAGGGACTTCTCGCGCCGGTATTTTGCAACCCAGGAATTTGACATATCCCTCAACTCAGAGACTGCCTCCGCCACATTTGGGTCCTTCTTATCCATGGTTATTGTGTTTCTGAAATAGTTTAAAATTAACAAAAAAAAAGTTAGAAGAAAAATAAAAGAAAATTGCCATGTTACACACTAATATAGATTCTGTTGTCTTTGATCAAAATTGGATGCCAAATTGCCAATTTCATCTTGTGAATGATGTGGTTTAAATTTAAGATTTTAATACAGTTTCATAATCCCCCTATATTAAAGTTTTGAATCGATATTTCACTCAAAACTTATTGTTGTAATTCAATCAAATTAATATGTAAACAAACACCATCTGGATTACAACCAGGACTTGTGCATAATTGACAGCTTTTCTACATTTCATCAAAAAAAAAAAAATTACATATTTCAATATTCCATTTGTGCCAATCAAAATAGACCAAATACAGCAAATAATTCTTTGCTGGTAAGACACTTGGTTATTTTTGTGAACATACATACCTCACCTTGCTAATCACCTCTGATGTCTCCTTCACATACTCTTCGTCCGATTCGGCCAGTGCGGGGGAAACCGGCTGGAGTTGCGAAGCAATTAGTCCAGCAGTTAGCATGGTAGTCACAAGTTCTCGCCGAGACGTGGCATTGGTGGCCACAGCACGGTAATGGTTCCCTGATTGTTTGGAGGAGAGAGGTGGCCGAGGAGGCGAGTAATGCTTCGGCTTGATCGAGGCCGGGCTTGTCAGAAGTGAAGGAGGTGATGACGTGGCCATTTTTCTGCGAAGAATCAGGAAAACAGAGCTAATAAGTTAGGTACTTGCATGGGTTTGGATGGTGGGAAGAAAGAACCGGGAGAGGTGAGGTGCCACGTGGCTTATCACCTTATCTCCAAAGCCTTTCCAAATTCCAATGGGACGCTCTGACACTCTGTGTGGATAGACCAGATTACGGCCACGGTTGATTTATGGGCCTCTTAATTGGGCCCAGTTTAGGCCTACCGATTGTTGATTCCCTGGCCCAGGTCCATGCACTGGATATCGCCAGTATGAGGAACTGGAGGAAGAAAATAAAAGACCTGGGCACGAGAATTTTTTATATATAGAAAATAGAATGAGTGCGTAGCAATTTCAAAACAGAGACTGATTCGGAAAAAAAAACTTTAAAGCAGATTTTTTATTTCGGATCCAAAGTGATTTTATTTTTTGATTGTCACAACATCATATATAGAAGACCACATCAGAAAAATTGGATATGAAAAGTGAATTTTATTTTTTCAGATCCAATGTAGATTCTGTCACAACAACACAGAGAAATCACTGTAACACAAAATTCAGACTTATTGGACATGAAAAAGAAGGGAGAGAGAGGGGTTTGAATGTTTGATGGATGGGTGAATATTAAAGTTTGAAACCTTAAATTTTACATAGATTCAAAAATTTAAAATTTTTGGATCGCATGTGGCCAACTACACACAGCATCTGTGGTGCAGTTAGATCTTTTATATCCGAAAAAAAACGACTCCAAACTTTGGTTCCAAGAAAAAAAAATAAAACCAGATCCTTTTACCAAATCGAAAATCCAAGCTGCTCATTCGATTTCTTTAATTATGATATATAAATTTCTAAAATAAAAATTTCTCCGTGGGTACTGAGGAGGCGACACGTGGCAGTGTGATCTCTGTTCCTGAGAAAGGAGTGGGAGTGAACACGCGTGTAGCGACTGTTCGGTATAACAACAGCATTCACCGCATTCTCTGCCCCCAACACCTTCTGCACCTCCTCTCTCTCTCTCTCTCTCTCTCTACTAACCTAGCTAGCACTCTTATATTATACTCCTTTTACTGTAACCAAACCCCCTTGTCTCCTCATCCGAGTAGCAAAGACTAGTGTGATCGAGCCGAATCATCGGCTGAGATGGAGAGCACAGATTCATCGTCTGGCTCTCAGCACCAACTACAAGAGCAGATGAGGCAGCAGCAGCCACAGTTGCCGCCGGGTTTTCGCTTCCACCCGACAGACGAAGAGCTGGTGGTGCACTATTTGAAAAGGAAGGTTGCATCCGCTCCGCTTCCTGTCTCCATCATCGCCGAGATCAATCTCTACAAGTTTGACCCCTGGGAACTCCCTGGTAAATAAGTAAATTCTTTTAACTTCATTTTTGTTGTGTCTATACCTCTTCTTAATTTATCCACTAAGCCATTCTTCAACGAGTTCTAATTAAGAGAAGATATTATCAAAAGAGTTACGTTGTAAAATAAGTATTCAATATGTTGTGTTGATTTTTTTTGTTTTAATGATATGCATATATTATATGTAGTTACAAATTAGTTGTTTTCCATCTATATATATATATATATATATATTGATGGTGATCCATATATATATATAATACGTCATATAGTTGGAAGTTCAGTAAACCTCATAGAAAAAGAGGTGCTTGTTGATATATACAGAAAGATGCTACCAACCAACCGTGATGTATTTCTAATACATGATTGAGAATAACTAGCTAGCTAGTACCCCTCTCATGTTTGCTGTTGTTGATTGACAACAAGATAACCTTGTCTATTTTATGAAGAACGTAACTAATATCATATATAGCTTATAACAATCACTACTATTAATTACCATGCATGACATCATTGATTGATGAACAGGAAAAGCATATTAATTCTTACATGCATGTTAAATTTTGTTTATTTACACACAGGGAAGGCTGCCTTTGGGGAGCAGGAGTGGTACTTTTTCAGCCCAAGAGACAGGAAGTACCCAAATGGGGCACGGCCAAATAGGGCGGCGACATCTGGCTATTGGAAAGCGACCGGCACCGATAAGCCCATCCTTGCTACAGGAGGCACACACAAAGTAGGGGTGAAAAAAGCGCTAGTTTTCTACAGAGGAAAGCCGCCCAAGGGAACAAAGACTAATTGGATCATGCATGAGTTTCGCCTCGTAGACGGCCCCTCCAGCACTGCTTTAAGGTCGCAAAACGGAGAACCAAGTGCCAAAAAGAAGAACTCTCTTAGGGTACGTATGTTCATTTCAATTATATATATAGGTGCATGGCACATAGCTGCATTCAGGTGCATGCGGATCAAGTATTGAAAGGGAATGTGGTCAGTTGTCCCGGATATTCTTTTAATTTGTAAAAGTAAAAATGTATAATTTTGATCATTTTCGCAGCTAGATGATTGGGTTCTGTGCCGAATATACAAGAAGAGCAACAAATGCCCCAGCCACGACAACCTGAGTAGCCTTCAGAGGGTGATGGTCGAGAACGAAAGAGATGACCCAGTGGTGGTTGATGACATGGTGGCTGTACCTTCCCAAAACATACCAGCTCAGAATCAATTTCGACCCCCACCGAACAATTACAACAATAATGTTATTTTAGAGAATGAAGAGATCGTCTTCTTTGACGGCCTCCTGACAAACCCAGATGGTTTGAACCATGCCGGTAAACGTGTTGTCACATCTCCATACATGATGAATTCAACACCGGCAGTGGCAACAATTCCAATAGCTAAAAGATTGGCCGGTACCAGCAATGCCAATGTAAACTCTGGAAACGGCGGTGCAGCCGTGGCTGCTTTCCTCAATCAGTTGCCTCAAGGCATGGCGTATCTTGGAGATGGTAATGCGAGTAACATTTCGCTACAGCATCAGTACCAGTTCTCTGGCATTAACTGGATGACACAGAATTAGTTAGTTGCGAAGGCAGCATAGTGGCGGCGCGCGCACTAATTGTCAGGTTTCCGATCCATGCACATGTCAACACCGATTTACTTGTTCATAAACATACTTAATTGCATATATATGCTACAGATATAGTTATGTGAGAGGTATATATAATAAGACAAACACGCATGCACATATTTATATAACTTCCATATATTTAAGCACCATATATACGTATATATAACTTTATACTAATTAGTGTGCAAAGAAGGGTTGGAATGGTATGTAGCATGTGTTTATTAGGTTTTTAGCATTGCATGTGTGATATTAATTTTCATGTATTATTCTGCCGACAGATATATTTCTGTAATTTAGATAGTTTTGAGTTTGTTATAATGTGAACAAATTTAAGCTAACATAAATATATATGAGGAAAACAAATTAGTTATAGATAATAGATAAATACAGCCTCCAGCAACCTTCTCTTTCTGGTAATTAATGTGTTGTATATATATATATAACACATGCAGACCATGAAAGTGCAAATTTTTGTTTCCACTTTAGTTTAATATATTAAGTCTCTAGCATAAGCCAGTTAGTTATCTATCCTAGTTTACACCTGGCGTAGTCTGTCTGTTATAACCGGTCTACCCATATCTTACACCTTTCTCTCTCAAGCTAATTAACTTTAATATTTTGAGAATTTCATTTGATAAATCAGAAGGAAAATAATAGTCCAACAGCTAATCATGGGAATATTCTAGCTAGGTGTGTGCTGTGTGTGTATATAATTCCTGATCACCAGTTGTTATCAAAAAAAAAAAAAAAATTCAACTTGCTATAATTATCATAGGTGCTAGAATTATATCAAATTCTAAAAAATTTATCTAGTTACCTGATTGACAGTAAAGAAATTAAACAAAGATGTTGATCTTTTTATCTTGTAGGGCCATCAAAGGACCGTAGAATTGACATGTCATGTCAGAGTTGACCTCTTTGTCTATTTAATTCACACGTCAGGAAGATGCTAATCTTCTTGTCTGATTAATTAAAGCTTTATCCGACGCTGACATGCATGCTGCTTTAGTTCTTCTTCTCTCCCTTCACAGTTAACATAACTATTATACCCTTTTATGAATTCATAGCCATCGCTTTCATGCAAGTAATTAACAAGGTCTCAGTAAATTAAGTTCAAACATATATCATGCATGCATTGATGCATGATGTACTGCTTAATTATATATACTCCCCTCTACATATATATATATATATGGTTTACAAGTTAGTTTACATCAAAAATATGTTTGGCTACCTCTGGTATTTTCATTTTATTATCCAATTTTTTTAGATAATTATATATGCTAAACTGTGGGACGACGTCGGATCTACTGTCAAGCTAGAGATGCTTAGTTATTAATTATCTCCATGATTTTAAAAGTTGTAATTATGTATATTAAATTTGATTGAATTTTTAAAGTGTTTATATGGTTTAACCATCCTCATAATTAAAATACCAAATATGTATATAGTTTAGTGGTTAGAATTTCATTTTTCTAGATCTTAATTCTCCTGATGGAATACCCATGTTTTAGGTAAATTAATTTTCATATAAATTAAGGTTAAAGTTGAGTATTTTATAAACATTCGGTGGGGTTCTATTGATGGCTTTTGTACCTTTTTCTACGGTTTCGTTAAGCCATGATTACATGTCTTATCCTTTTCTAAAAGTCATGGCATGCTGTCAAATTAAGACTTAATTAACTGTATCATGGGTTTAGCTTTTTTTAATAATCAAAATTAAACTTTGTTTCAAGCCCTATTTTTTATATGCATGGCTTCGATAGTTAAAACAATATAACTGACTATTTATTATTATTAAATTCTCAATTGTAATAACATCAAAACAATTATAATCAAATACTAAAAGATATACTTTTATATTATTTGGCATATTAAAAATTTACGTTAGCGCATCAAAATCTGTTCAAATTAATGTACGTAGTCTAGTACATGAAAATGTCCAAAGTGATTGCTAACAATAGTTAATTGTCATACAAACAATCTAGATTAATGTAATGGTTACGAACTTTTTTTATTCAATATATTGTTGGCGATATTTTTTATGGTTCAGAATCTTCGGAATTAATGAATTTTCTACCTATCTAAAATAATTAGTAAAAATTCAAAAATATGTAAAATTTAGTCTCCAAGCACATTTCAATATGAAGATCATGTTGAACGGTTCGAATCAATTGTTTAGACTTTGAAAACAGATATATAACTTATAAGTGTGTGTGTGTGTATATGGATAGTGTTGAATTGCTTATATAAGCTTGTGTTATAGATAATTTATATATTGTACATATAAGGCGGGTAGTGGATAATGACATTTTTCTATTAACACCGAATTAAAGTTATAAATATATATATATAACAAGATATTATTGTTTGAATTATATAATATTTAATTATTTATGATTGCAATGAGCTACAATATTATATGCAACATTTCGTATATTATTGTTTATATTCTGCGCCTAATCTTATAATATTATTTTATTATTTAAAAATACTGAGAGACCACAAATGTATATATAACCTGCTATATATATATATGTGTGTGTGTTTTACAAGATTATTCTTTGCCATTATTTTTCTAAAGTAAATTATATAAACATAAATATTATTTATTCTACAATTTTCTATTATTTATCATAATCCATTAACCTTAACAAATAAAATTAAAAATAATAAATAAAACTAATATTTAATAGGCAAAATTAGAATATTGACAAAACTATTTCCGAATGGGTACTAATTAATACCTGTCGAAAAATTTTACTTGTAAAAATTAGAAAATCAATTTATGATTTATTTCTATAAATAAATGGAATCGAACCAATTGTAATGTTTCACTTATTTCCACACCAACAGTACATGTTATAGTGTGAAAAATTAATGGAACCGAACTACTAGATGTTCATTGATTTTTAACTCAAATGTAAATAATTTATACACTAAATTGATCATACTTTCTAAGGGGACCGGCCGAATCAATTTTGGTTCCAATACTTTTCGAAGTTTATGTATCCAGTGCACACTGCAACTTTCAGAAACTACTAATTAAAACCGTTGATCTGATCTCAGTAGATAGTTAGATACCCAATCGGACCAAACCATTAATGATTTGAATCTATCAATTTGATAAAAAGAAAAAAGAAAAAAAATATTTTATCCCTTTTCCAATAATTTGATTTTTAATTTCTAAAAAATTAAATAAAATTGATAGATGCGGCTGTGGGCCAGTCTTTTAGGTTGACAACAGATAGAGCAGGATTTCCTTTCCTTTCCTTTATCTTTTTTTTTTCTCTTTCTGCCTTTTTGTGTACTTGAAGCGTAGTTAATTAATAAAGACATCATCATGTATGATTGACGATTGTTAACCATTCACTTAACTGGGGCCCATGCGGGGTATAATGGTTACTGGTATAGATAAGAAGCAAAGTTAATTATCATATTCCATGGACCCCACATGTCATATATATACCAAGTGCAAAAATGACAGTTACCGCATATATTTTTGTTTGTGTTTTGTCTCAGCTCTTTACTAAGATCAACATCAAAGTAGAGAAAATTTGAACCTCAACTTATTGAAAACAAGATAATCTTCATTTATTATGAACTTCATTTATGTTATAATTTTTGGATTATGTCATATTTTTATTAGTTACAAATAACTTATGCTTTTATCTATATGATATTTTTGTCAGCATAATCTGAAAAGATCGGCATAACCCGACTGCTTAAAATAATACAAGTTTAACGGGTTTTAAGTTATGATCGTTCGTTCTGGATTGAAAGTGTAATAATCCAACAACGATGAGTCGCGTTAAAAACGTAGACAAAACCAGACCAACCCAACCCGTATATTCAAAATTTCCCTTTGTTTTCTTTATTCTAGCATATATATATTGAACTTTTTATGTACATCCAACTGATAAAAACGTAGACAAAACCAGACCAACCCAACCCGTATATTCAAAATTTCCCTTTGTTTTCTTTATTCTAGCATATATATATTGAACTTTTTATGTGCATCCAACTGATATCTTGAAAAATATAGCTCAAATTAGAAAAATAAAATTGTAGATGTGTTCTTCATGTTTTTTTAATATTGCTCAAACTTTTTTTAGTAAAGTTGGAGGTCAAGCCACCTAACTGTTTCTAATATCTACAAGAAATTTTTCATTTAAATTTCGAACCTGCAACATCTCACACAAAAAACATTGTCGTCTTTGTCACTCTGCGTTGGATAATATTTTTTTAATGCCGTTGCCACTCAACTTTTTTTCAATTTGGACAATATTTTTTTAAATATCAAGTGGATACATCATAAAAAGTTGGTTGTATGTTGGATAATTTTAATTTAACTAATGGCCTGGAAGAATGTTTATAATGCGTGTTGTAAGGCCATCTATATATATGTGTGTGTGTGTGTGTGTGTGTGTGTGTGTGTGTGTTTACGTCAATAGTGCAATAAAAAATATGGTCATTAATTAATTAGTGTCAGCTAAACAATATAATTAATGTTTTGTTGAGTTTTGTTAATGTATTAGTACAATTATTTGAGCCGAAATATAAGGTTAAAGTGCAAATAATTAAAGTTGCCAATTGGTAAAATTTTACTAATTTTTAATTCAACGGAGAATTAATTGAAATCTTCCGACACCTATTTAAGTGCAGGAAGGTTTAAGATATGATCGAGTGAGGCGGTGATAATTATGCATATTACGGATTGATTCGTATTACGAATTTATATTTTTATTATAAAAGTTTAATAGCTAATTAATTTGAACGGTTAAAAATAATTTCTGTATCTTGCAAATCAAAATTTAGATTTCTTTTTTTTTGTACTGTTTTTCAAGATAGGTTGACAACCACTGCTTTGGATGATCGAGAATTTTCAAATCGAGTTATTTTTCTACCTATCTTAACTTAACTCTTAAGATATTTAATGAAAATCTTTGACAATTTAATGAGCCACTCACCATTTGCACACCAGAGCACTATTTGTGAAGTCTCGGTGCACGGTGCACCTTGGGGCCTAATTATTAACCTTCTTTGAGAAATTAGCTGTCAAAGAAAAGAGAGGAGAGGAGAGGCCGAGATTTTTATTAATACCCTAAAAAAAAAAAAATATATTAAAAATGCCCTCAGTTTTAAAAAAATTTTAAAAATGCCCTAACCGCCCCATAATGGGGCGGTCCACTTATGGCAGAAAACCGCCCTATTTCTGGGCGGTCCACCTCCTCCAGAAAACCGCCCAGAGATGGGGCGGTTCAGTGTTTTTTTTTTTTTTTCAGATTTTATATATTTTTATAAGGAAATTGTATATTGATGTATATATATTTTAAGATGTATATATTGTTTAGATATATTTTTCTTTTTTAAGATATATATATTGTTAAGATGTATATATTTTTAATGATTTAAGATGTATATATTTTTAAGACGTAGGTATTTTTATTGTTGTTTGTACTAATTATTAATGATTTATGTTGTATATTGTATTCTTTGAAGTATTTATTCCATCTAGTTATTGTTTATTTATGTTTTATGTTGTCAATCTGTGCATATTTAATTGCGTTATGAAAATAACAAAACTGAAGCATATAAAATAGTTACAAACTACGAATTAAATCAGTTCACAAACTCATCGACGACGACCGAACAAATTTAGAAATCGACGAGTTCTGGATCTGCTTCCAGTCTGTTGTGCGACACTACTACCGCTACCGGATGCCTCTGCATGACTACTACCGCTACCGGTGGCCTCAGCAACAACTCTAGCATTTTCTCTTTCGTTGGCTTCGTTGATGGCATCTGCATTCCAGTTCACCAAAAATGATATGTTATTGAAATCGAAAAATATAAAATGAATTATAAAATACAAGATGAAATGTACCTGCTCGCTGCCTGTCACAAGTTGAACGGCGAGCCTGATGTCCCATTCGCCTACCCTGCATCTCATCCATTGTCATTACAGCACGCTTGTGGGGCCTTCTCCCTTTCCTGATATAAAAAGAAGTTAAATAACTATATGAAAAAGATGGTCAGTGCATATACAAAGTATTCTCCCTAACCTGATCTTCTTGGGTGGGTTGAGTTCATCCCCAACGTAGGCTGGCCAAGCATGCTGGTTGGGATAAGGATGGAAGGATGCACCCCAAGTACTCGCAAGGTAATCGGTACGGTACATGTCGGCGACAAAATCATCCTCACGGAAGTTTCTCACTCGGCACACCGCCATAACATGAGAACAAGGTAGGTGAGCTAGTTGGATTCCTTGGCATGTACATGTTACAGTATTGTCCACTCCGATAATGACAACATACTTGTATGGTCTTTTAATAAACTCCATAGTCCCATCTGCTCTACGGCTGGTTGGAACATACTCATTCGGAGAGTGCACTTCGAATTCTAAGGTGCGATCCCCATACGGGACAACGGTCATAACTGAACCCTTCTCCCTATGTTTACGTAGTTTGCCCTCCACCCTTGTTGAAAATGCCTGGTTCCTGAAGAGTAATTCTCGTGCTTTAACACGCCGGTCAACGAACCATGCATTTAGCTTGTAGAAAGTGTCCTCCACAATGGCTGCCACGGGCAACATCCGGCTCTGCTTGAAAACAGCATTCAAGGACTCGGACCCATTTGTCGTCATTATTCCCCATCTCCAACCTCCATCTTTTGCTTGAAATATTTTCTCATATGCGGGTGCTTCTTGCAGATCTCTCGGATTATTTTTCCCCACCTTGAGTAAGTACGAATTTGCCTTCGGACAGTACTACACAGAAATAAATTTTCAGATTATAAAAATATAAGTAAATAGTTTATTAAAATTTCATCTAAAATATACATACCTTGGCAAACTCTTTGAACATCTCTTCCAGCCTCCTCGGCTTCTTCCTTCTGCATCCAATTTTAAATGTATCTGCAACCCATTGGTCGTTCCCGACATGCTTGTGGAGGTTCTCTGCAACGTGCTGCATACACAGCCTGTGCACACATTCGCCGTGAGCTGTCGACCACCCGAAATCTGTTCGATCAAAGACATACTTGATTCCTTTGTGCTGGTCTGATATGACGCAGAAGAACCTGTTCCCAACCACCTCTCTTCGCAAGAAACTCATGAAAAAACCCCAATTTTCACCGTCCTCTTTCTCGACAATTGCAAATGCCAAAGGCAACAACTGGTTCTCGGCATCATATGCACATGCTATCAACAGTCTCCCCTCGTAACGGCCAGACAAGAAGCATGCATCTATACTGATAACAGGTCTGATATATGGCACAGCTTGAATGCACGGACCAAACGCCCATGCTATGGCCTTGAACTGCATCGCGTCGCGCTTCTCAGGATCGGTGACATTCCAACATTCAAACTTTGTGCCGGGATTTGTACTTGATATGGCATGGAGCAGTGGTGCAAGCAAGTTGTATGAACCCTTCCAACTACCGAACAATCTGCAAATCGCAAGTTCACGCCCTCTCCACAACCTGTTGTACTTTGGGGTTACATGGTCGTAAGCGTGTCTCACCGCTCTACCGACCTCCTTAAGGCTGATCGACGGGTCGTCCTTAACATCCCTCTCAATTACATCGGCAATAAGTGATGCCGTAAGCTGTGCATGGTCTGTCCTTGACGACGCAGACTTGCATGTATGAGGTGGTTCACATTTCTTAATGATCCATGCGTCCCCCTTACCCACAGGGGTTGCATACAGTCGGAACTCGCATCGCGGTGAGTCTTTGCAAACAACAACTAACCTTTTTCGATCTCGCTTTTGTATTGTGCACTCCCAGTTGCCGCGAATATGAGTTTCTTGGACTTTCTTCACAAGTTCCTCTATGTTGGTATAAACCTGATTCGGAGCAAGTTCTGTGTTGTAAACGACACGCTTCCCAAAATAGCTTATGTCTGCTTCTTCAAAAGCAGTAGTATCGTTGAATGTGGCGACCGGATGTCTGTCTGTCCGACCTCTAATAGAAAATCTGTCATGGCTGGGTGCATAATCTCCATCACCGTCTGATAATGCATCAGAATTCCAATCCCCGTCCCAACTATCACCCGAGTTAATTTCATGTTCCGGTATGGCATCAACCCCTTCAGCCTCCAACATAGCATCTCTCCGGGGAACCATAACAGGTACAATTATAGGTACGGACGGTGGTACAGAAGGAAATCTGGCTTGGATTACGGGTTGAATAGGAGGCGGCGGCGGCGGTGGTGGTAGGTCGGTGGTATAATCAGTGGTGTAATCAGTGGTATACTCAGTGGTGTAATCAGTGGTGTAATCAGCGGTGTAATCAGCGGTGTAATCAGTATGAACGGGTGGTGCATGACCGAAGTTTCGGTCACCCGAGTTGTCATAACCCGAGTGTTCAAAACCCGAGTGCTGCTGCACCGGGCTATCATGACCTGTATTGTCCGTAGAAGGTCCAACCCCGGACCGACGCAAGACCTTTCTGGAATATAACTCCATTATCGGGGTACCCGCAGATTGAAAAGTATTATAAACACATCTCCAACCATCCTCATCTGTTATTGGATACTTTACATAGTAAGGTCTATCCCTCCCTGTGTCAACCCGAGTAACTAAATCTATGTCATACCGGTTGTTGTTTACACCAATCCTTTCGAATACCTTTTGCTTAAGTTCCATAAATGAGGTGTTTTCGTTAACCTCAAAGCCGTGGGTTGGATCTTTCGTGTAATATACTCCCTCCACACCCACCACGAACTTCCCGCCCATATGCAGTGTAACCAACATTTTGATAGCTGCATTAATAAACAATTTTTTTATCACTTACAAAATAACAATACACAATTAAATTATTAGTAAACAACAACAATTAAAATTATATTAAAATAAAAAAAAATTACAAAAATAATAATAAATAATCTACAGTAATCTACAGTAATCTACAGTAATCTACAGTAATCTACAGTAATCTACAGTAATCTACAGTATCTACAGTAATCTACAGTGAGCTACAGTAATCAACAGTAATCAACAGTAACCTACAGTAAGCTACAGTATCTACAGTAATCAACAGTAACCTACAGTAAGCTACAGTAATCTACAGTATCTACAGTAATCTACAGTAATCTACAGTAATCTACAGTATCTACAGTAATCTACAGTAATCAGCAGTAACCTACAGTAATCTACAGTAATCAGCAGTAACCTACAGTAATCTACAGTATCTACAGTAACCTACAGTAATACACATTAACTAAATAATAATAAAATAAAATTATAAAAAATACCTTCGGAGCACAGTAAAGAGCGAGAGGCGGGGCGAGAGCGAAAATGAAGTGTGAGGGAGAGAGTGCGCAGGTTTATGGGATTTTATAGTATGTATAGTGGACCGCCCCATAGGGGGGCGGTTTTCTCGGCCAACAGAACCGCCCAACCATAGGGCGGTTTGGCGGGTATGGTGAACCGCCCCATCATGGGGCGGTTAGGGTATTTTTAAAATTTTTTTAAAATTGAGGGTATTTTTATTATTTTTTTTTTTTTTTAGGGTATTAATAAAAATCTCGGGAGGAGAGGAGAGGTCCACAGATAATATAAATAAAGGTAAATCAAATGGGGTAGTGAATAATTAACTGGTGGGGCGTGTGAAAGTGGTGGTCAAATCAAGGTGGTGATATCAAGAAATGTATTCGTTGTCCATATCATTTTGAACAAAAGAAATCGAGTGAGGCTATGGTGCTATGCATAGCACGGATGGCTAGTGTACTACGGCTCAATATGATACTTTTTAAAATTCTAACGGTCGATCCGACCGTTCAATGTGATAACCATATGGATATGTACTTGCAAACTAAATTTTATATTTTTTCGAATTTTTTTACTATTTTTTCAAATAGGTAGAATTTTGATGGTCTAGAATTTTCAAAAAACACTGATTTTTCTACCTATCTGAAAAAATAGTAAAAAAATTCGAAAAAATATAAAATTTAGTTTGCAAGTACATATTCATATGGATATCACATTGAACGGTCGGATCGACCGTTAGGATTTTAAAAAGTACCATATTGAGCCGTAGTACACTAGCCATTGGTGCTATGCATAGCACCATAGCCTCACTCAAAGAAATCTATTCATTTTAATTAGACAAATAAAATTTAATTAATTTTACATTTTAGTTTTAGCCATGTGAGCCGTTTGCATCACCTGACAATTACGTTTAACCATTGACATGGACCTCTACTGTATTTTCATGAATGCACAAGTACTACTAGCTCACCTTTAATTAATTAGTGGTTCATAGCTAGCTTTAATTATTTTCTAATAATATGAAATATTCTCTTGTTTATATTCTTTTCTTTTTTGTCCTGGAACAGCTCTGTAATATTATATGTGACAACGAAGTACATTAAATTAACCTCTACCGACCACCGCCTCCTCGTTAATTAATTTGTAATAAGTTCAGATGAAGTATAACTGTATAAGAGTTATTAAGTTCCTTGAAGTATAGTATAATATTTTATGTAAAATTTAATAGAATTAATTGTAGATCTAGTACAGATAATTATGAAATTTGGTCTTCCTCCATTTCTACATAATCAATTAATATAATAGATCACAGCATTAATGAAAATATATTAAATTTCTTATAAAAATAATCATACACATTAAAAGAAATATTAAAAGTTTTTTGTATTTAAGATAAAGAGATCATATTTAAAATAAAATAAAATACATGCATATGTAAAGTTGGAACTTTGGTGACTTGGCCTTGCATTTGATATGATGTTAGTTTAGAGTTGTCTGATATGTATTGAGATTCGTGCGAATAATTTTAAAACTTGTGCAAATCAAGCGTATGCAAATCATAATACTAAACATTGCAATTGGATAGAATTTGATATAATAGCCATCGAACGGCCCCACTCCGTTTGGTTTTGCATAAACTCTTTCTCATAAATATATCTGGGGATCAAAATGGGCCTAAAACTGGCAGCCCATATGTAATGTAAAAGGTAGCATTACCCATTTCTCAATGAATTGGGCCCAAAAGGGGGGGGTGTTAGCTCCTGGCATTTGCACTTGATATTAGATCTGAAACTTGAAAAGCCCAGCATGGCAAACATTTTAAGAAGTTAATTCAAAATAAAATCTGGACAACGATGAAATCTTCATCATGACCCAAACTTTTCAACACAAGTGATAAAAGTTATTCCTTCCAGTTCCAGTGGACAGCCCAAGAGAAGAGAAGAGAAGAGGAGAAGTCGAGAAGATGATAATTACAGCATAGTATTAGTTGGAATTTGAGGTCAAATACGTGAGAACAAAATTGGCATTGGGTATTGAATCCGTTGCAAGTTGCAACTGATTTTACACCGTTACACGTTTCTTTCGTGTCATATTAATTTATTTTACAAAACCCTTGGAGAAAAATAAAAGGCATCATGTCCTTTCATTAATGAAAGAAGAAGAAGTTAGAAAAATAAAATTGAACGTGTTATTTGTATGGATTCTGTAACCATGAATTAATTCAAAATCTTTTTTCTTTTTCTTTTTCTTTTTCTATCTCATGAATAAAATAATGAATTTCGATTTTTTCAACTGAAATGAAGCAGAGAAAGTTAGAAATATTTTAGGAACATTGAATAATTTCTTTGACTTTTCGAAAATAGCCTGTGCAATTTAAAAAAGAAAGAAAGAGAGAATATTAATATTAATAAATAAGGAGGGTATGTGAAATGTCTCAATTCTGCCTCCAAAGCAACAGCAATACAGCCGAGATTTTTATTTTTACCCAAAAAATATATATTTTAATATAATTAACCAAGTTTTTAAAAAAATTAAATTTTTACCCAAACCGTAAATATTATTTACGGTTTGAAACTTTTTTTTTTTTTTTTTAGAGAAAAATAGCTAAAATGCTGAAATGAAATATAACACAAAAAATCGAATTGTTTTTTAAAATATTTGTTAGAAAATACGCTACGAATAGGGCCGATTTTGTGCTAAAATACGGTAAATTACAATAATTATGCTAAAATACGGTAAATGTACTAAAATGCTGAAATTACAACAATTATGTAGAATTATGTTAAAATACGGTAAATTATGCTAAATTACGTATGAATTGGGATGATATTTTCACTGAAAAGGCGAAAAACGACGACGAAACTTTAAACGGCCATAAAATGGCGCTCGAGTGTCCGATTTCAGCAAATGACCACTTTTCGGAAAGCTTGTGAAAATGCGCATGCGTCTGTACTCGCTTTGCTAATTTTCCAAATTTAGAATCGCCAAAAAACAAAGAGAAGGGCCTCAAAACTTCAGTTGAAGTTTCCGATTAAGATTTTCATTTATATTCTTCAATCTACGTAGCTCAGTAAATTAGTTATCTAATGAACTTGTAGAATACCAATTTTTATTATTTTTTGAAATTTTTTTACTATTTTTTATGATTTATGAAAGATGTCACAAAATCGGCCCAATTCATACGTAATTTAGCGTAATTTACCGTATTTTAGCATAATTCTACATAATTATTGTAATTTCAGCATTTTAGTAAATTTACCGTATTTTAGCACAAAATCGGCCCTATTCGTAGCGTATTTTCTAACAAATATTTTAAAAAATAATTCGATTTTTTTGTGTTATATTTCATTTCAGCATTTTAGCTATTTTTCTCTAAAAAAAAAAAAAAAAGTTTCAAACCGTAAATAATATTTACGGTTTGAATTCCGAATTCAAACCGTAAATATTATTTACGGTTTGGGTAAAAATTTAATTTTTTCAAAAACTTGGTTAAGTATATTAAAATATATATTTTTTTGGGTAAAAATAAAAATCTCGGGCAATACAGCGAGTCCGAATCTGCTGCGATCCTGGGTAGGATCGCAGGATCCTGCGATTCCGAATCAACGGTTCAAATTTTTCTGTGCGCGGATCTCGAAAACACTTTGGAAAAGTAAATTTTCATGCACGCATCACGAAAAAAACCAACAGCTGAGATTCGGGATCGCAGGGTCCTGCGATTCCCGAGAATCACAGCAGATTTATTTTCCAATACAGCAGTCAGACTCAGCATACATAAAAAATCAATTAATGTATTGTAACCTCTTTTCTTAAAAAATCAATTAATATAGCCAGCCTAGCCTGCCTTCTCGCTAGACGCTAGGTGCAAGGCCCTAATGCTATCTTTGACTGAAATTTCAACGAGGTTTTTTCAATTAATTTTGGTGAAATTAAATATAACAAAATACAGATTTATTCAACTAACCCAAGGAAACAAATTTATACTCTATTATATTATAAAGTGTAGAGTCCGAGGGACAACACAACACAACAGATTTGTGACGGATTGTATTTGTACATGACACTTGAAATAAACAAAAAGGCGAATTCTTTGACAAACATGTCCGTACAAACCAACAAAAGGTCAATCCTCATTTACTCATTTACTCATTTACTCAATACAAATACAAAGAAGGGAGAAGGAGAACGGCTCAAGGTTCAAACATTAACACACCCCATCATCCCCATGCCCCATGGCCATATTTTACTTTACGTGATTCAACAACCAATTAATTAATAGGTGCTGATCAAGAACGCTTGCGTGACTAACTATAATTATTAATGATAAATTTCTTGAGTACCAATAAAAATTTTAATTTTGTAATTAGGGTATGCGCATAGATTTTTTTTTAATTGGTTTTAGAAATAAAAATATTTTTCATTCGACAGGTGTATTGAAATCGGGTACAAAGAGTCCATTTTCTCCATAAATTTCAAGAGTATATATTATTTAAATACATGAGAATATTCAAACCGTCTGATCAAAAGCAAAGCAAAGTAATTAAACTTTTAGGGCACATTTATTTGTATATTCGCATTCAATGGTCAAATACTACCAAATTATGCCTACAAATTACTTGTGCCTAAAAATTCTGAATTGAATTTTTTTAGGATGTAGAGACAATCCAAGTAATCAAATTATTTTTCAATCTGATTACAAAAATATAAATTATATTTTTATTTATTAGATGTGTTGAAATTTTAATTAGAATAACAAATAGTGATGGATGCTATATAGAAACTGATTTTAAGTGTATAAAACCTAATTAACTCAATCCGCATATGTTATGTTATGTTATTGTGATTAATGCATATAAACCCCTAGGAAATAGGAATTAATAATGCCTAATTAATATATTTTTCTTTTTTAATTATAAACCCCTAGCTAGGAATATATAGGGCTTTAACGTACTTGGTGCATTTATAAGCTATATATCCATATCATTTGAATGTTCGCATGAGGCAAGATAGTAAGATAATTTAGGAAACATGATGCATGTAGAGAACATGTGGATCGAGTAGGAGTATCATCATCATATATTGAAGGTGCATGGAAGGTAAATGTTACAAATTAAAGGTTTATAACAAGTACACTTTATATTAATTAATTAATTAATTAGGCAAAAGAAATCAAGAGTTGTAAAATATACACATCAATCGGTCTCGATCGGTCTATAACTCTATATCAATTATCAAGGTTGGTTGGTGCACCGCTTTAGCAATTATGGTCTTCCAATTGAATTAAAAAGGGAGTCAGAAACTAGATTTTTTTAGAATTGAGAAGATGGCACTAGCTAGAAACAAATTGTGTTAGCATCACATTTTGGTATGAAAATTAAGTTGATTATCTCCTATAAAAGTCATTAGCCAAAAAAATGTCCAATTGTTGTCGTTGGAGTTGGAGTTGGAGTTGGAGATGATCCTCGCCCGCTCGCCGTGTGAAGAAAATAGTTAATGATTCGTTCACAACTTCATATTTCCTTTTCTTTTCAAAATTCAAAGACCCTTTTGGCCTTTTCTAATTCCTTAATTTCCAAGGGGCAAGGCTCCTGTCCTGCACCACCAAATTTATAGCAATCCGTGTACACCCTCTATTGTTACAATGGAGCATGTTTCATCTTTGAAAATAAATCTGCTGTGATTCTCGGGAATCGCAGGACCCTGCGATCTCGAATCTCAGCTGTTGGTTTTTTTCGTGATGCGTGCATGAAAATTTATTTTTCCAAAGTGTTTTCGAGATCCGCGCACAGAAAAATTTGAACCGTTGATTCAGAATCGCAGGATCCTGTGATCCTACCCAGGATCACAGCAGATTCGGACTCTTCATCTTTGATTCACGCTATTATGTGCTATTATGTACACCTCTTACATATTTCGCTGTATTGCTAGATCCCTAGCTAGAGCCTTGATCATGATATAAATTAAGTAGCATACCAAAGTTTCTCGTTTACAAAGTATACATCATTTATATTTATTTTTTTTCCTTTTAAAAGCGAAATACTATTTTCCTACTTCAAAAAGAAAAAGAAAAGTGAACTTCTTTTGAAATTATATTATATCAACTTTGAATGTTGCTTTTCTGACAACGACCCATTTTACAATTCCACCCCGAAAGATTAATCTAAATTTATCCATCAGGTCATGTTATTTTACTGGGGCTTGATTGGGAAATTAATTCATATCACCTAAGATAACATAAATATTTCAAATCTCTGTCTCTAAATTTTTACAATTTCAAATTTTGTACTATATAAATTAAGCATGTTGCTAAATACATGAACCTTATCCTACAACACATGCATTTGAGTGATCTATGATCTATCACTCTCACATGACATGAAATATATATTCTTATCAATTTTATCTCTCTATTAAATATAGTAAGACGATATCTCTTATCATTTTTATTCTTTATTTTACATTTCAATGTAATCCTAAGTAATGTTTGGAGATAATCTTTATCTGTAATATGTAAATGAAAGTGAAGATTATATCTCTTTTTATCATACGGAGAATTAATGTTTTTAAATATTATGAATGCCCATGCATGTAGAACTTTGTTTCATATCTTTCTTGTGTATCTGATTGCTGATTTCACAAAAAGATGCAAGGTCCATGATCCTCATATGACAACACAAGATGCATCTTGGCACCGCATTTATTTTTAACATCCTATTATCTCCATTTCCATACAACCCAATTATAATTGTTCTCCATTTATTTAAGGTCCTTGACAAAACAAGTTTCAATATTACCACATCCCTCGAATAAACAATTATATATTTTTTTTTCTTTATATTTAAGTTGTACTCCATCCGTTTCAACAGAAAGTAAAACAATAATTTAAGTTATAATTAAATATATAAAACCATGGAACGTAATTAAATTAAACAATTCTACAAATACGGACTAAAACAATTCTTTGTTGTCTTTGGTGGGAAAATGTGTAATCAACTTAATTTATAAAAATAAAATAAAAGAAGTAAGTCGCACTTGACATAAACAAAATTAAATTCACCAATCACCGCTAACTTGAAATGCATTGCAAAGAATTTAAATTTGCTAAATTTGTATTGTCAATTTCTATACATTTTCACACCATAACCGCTGGCTAGAGAGATCTAAATATTTTTTTAACAATTTTTTATTAACTATATTTGAATAACTACACTAACGAACTATATTTTAAGAAAACTTAATCCTTTAGCGTGGAACTGATAATAGGAAAGAAACACTATTATATTTCACTAACAATTGTCAACAGGGGTATTTGATTTTCACCTGAACCGAAATATATTGGATTAAATGGTTCAGTATTTTTGTTTATATGGTACGGTTCGGTTCAGTTGAATTTTTGAATTATTTAGATTTTTTATATTTTATTCGTTTTAATCTCTCTTATTTCGGTTTAATCAAACAAATTGAAATTTACTTGATATGTACTTTAATTAATTTGGTTTTTTTACTTTTGATTTGGCTTAATCTCTCTTATTTCAGTTCAACTTATATATATATCTTGATACTTTTTTCTACTACATTTGTGTATGTCATTGAGTTTTGACCTTTTGAAATTTAATTTTTTTATTTCAGTTCAATCAAACAAATCAGAATTTATTTCGGTTTTTTTTTATTTGGTTGTTATTCACTTGACAAGTTTTAATTCAGTTTGTTCATTTAGAAAAAAAATTAAATCCCAAAAAATAATTAATTTGACTATTTTAATGTGATTTTAAATGGATTTGAACAGAAGAACAGTTTGAACAGCCCTAAATAATTGTCAATGGTTTGGACTTTTAGTGGGAACTGGACATCTCTTCAGTTAAAAAAACTGGAGAGAAATAACGAAACGAATGCATTAAATAAAGCAGGAGCAAAACTGATGAACTGTGCACACAAATAGCTGGGTTGTCGGATTTGTGCTGCGTCTGTTACGCTATCATCTTCTTCTTTCTTTCTTTCTTTCTATATCCTCTCTCCTTCTCTCTCTCTCTCTCTCTCTCTCTCTCTCTCTCTCTCTCTCCTTTTCTCAACTCGTCTCTTTCCTCTCGCTGTCTTTCAAGCTACTCGGATCTCCACTTCATAATAAAAAGCTTTAGAGACCTCAACGAGGCCACCGATTTCGACTTGGGGCAGATGCGACATTGCGCGCGTAAATGGGAAACTGCCTCACCTCCTCCTCCGCTTGCGGTTGCATTAATAAACCATTCGACCAGGAGAAGAAAGCGAATGTTGTAACACAAGGGGACGCGTTGGATACTCTTCTTCCCTCAAAGCGGATCCCGAAAGAAGACAATCTACATCTCTTCCCGGGTCGGATCTTCTCAAATGACGGTCGCAATCGCTCCGCCTCTATCTTCACCCAACAAGGCCGAAAGGGCATCAACCAAGACGCCATGCTTCTCTGGGATGTAATGCTTGCTTCTTCTTTTTCTTCTTTTTTGTTACATTTAGTGGTGTTTTATTTGATTTAGCTTGATTCGGTTTGATTTGAAATATTTGAAATTGTAGGAATTTGGGGTAGAAGAGGAGAGAGGGGTGCTGTGTGGAGTGTTCGATGGACATGGTCCACAGGGCCATCTGGTGGCACGGAGAGTGAGGGACGTGCTCCCGCTGAAGCTTTTAGAAGCTCTGCCAAAGGGAAAAGGGAATAAGGGGGACAAATGCGGTGACATGGCAGTGCCTGATTGGAGGAGGGCGTTTATGAAGGCGTACCGAGGGATGGATAAAGATCTCCGGTCCCATCCCTCTGTCGACTGCTTCTGTAGCGGCAGCACTGCTGTTACTCTTCTTAAAATTGTAATTTAAATCATTCCCTGCTTCAATTTGTTTTCCATTTCAGCCTAATTAGTTAATAATTTAGTCATTAATTGTTAAATAAATCCAATTGTAGGGTTCAAACCTCCTTGTGGGGAATATAGGAGATTCAAGAGCTGTATTGGGAACCAAAGATGAGAACACCGGAGAAGTGATGGCTATTCAAATCACCGTCGATCTCAAACCCGATCTACCGAGTAGGTTTATACACATATGCTATTTGTGCATGCTCTTTCTTTTTTATTTTAAATTTATTATGTTTCTAGCACAAAACCAAAGTGTATTAATTAGAGTATTAATGTTAATTAACAGATGAGGCTGAGAGGATAAAGAGTTGCAAAGGGAGGGTGTTTGCACTGCAGGACGAGCCCGAGGTGCCACGTGTGTGGCTTCCATTTGACGATGCACCGGGTCTAGCTATGGCACGAGCTTTTGGTGATTTTTGTCTTAAGGAATATGGCGTAATCTCTGTGCCCGATTTCTTCCATTGGCCACTCTCAAGCCGTGATCAGTTTGTCGTTCTCGCATCTGACGGGGTTTTGTTTCTTTCTCTCTTTCTTCTTTTCTTTCTTGCTTCCATTATTTTTTCTTTCCACTTTGTCTAGTCGGGGTTTCTTTCCATGTTTGACCATTAATTTGAATGAACTATCATAGGTTTTACCTAATGTCTTAGGTTCATTGGGCATGTGGTATTGGTGTGTGGTAGGTAATTTCTGGTGACTAATATTGATAGTATATAGTAAATATTTGACTGAAGACTATTCACTTATTCAATATTCCAAAAGGAAAAAATGAAACAAAAAAAATATTAAAAAAAAAAAAACTTTTCTGTGGTTTTTATGTTCAATTATTCCTGCATGGCATTTTACACAAGCTCACCTATCATTCACATGATATATTCACACAAGTTAATTATGTATTGCTACTTGTCTAATTAATAGTGTCAACTCATTTTAAAACTTTTCCCAACAGATGTATTATCCAACTTAATTGGGTAAGTAGCCTGAATGTGCTTTATTTTAAGGAAGGGTGGAGACAGTGTGATGGATTTAATTTCATACGCAGTGACACATTATGTCTTTTTCCATAATTTTGTATTTGCATGACTTTCTGGAAGTGTATTCTAAAGCCCATTATACAATTTTTATGATGGTTAATCAACTTAAAAGTATGTTTGATACGGAACTAACTTTGCATATAATCAGACTCTATATTCATTGACTTTGGTAACTGTCTAGGAATATACCATTTCTGCATGAGGCCAAATACACTGTTTGCGGCATTTCCTTTTCTTTTCTTGTTTCGCTTTTGTGTTTTACACAATGGCAATAGAAGCATTTCATTTCACCAACAAAAGAAAAAAAAAATTGTGCAGACACTTTCTCTGACAAATCAAATTACTGCAGGTTTGGGATGTACTGAACAACAAAGAAGTAGTTGACATAGTCTCCTCATGCGAGAACCGTTATATCGCTGCACGGTCCCTCATTGAAGCAGCCGAGCGTGAATGGAAGTCGAAATACCCCACTTCAAAAATGGACGACTGTGCTGTCGTCTGTCTGTATCTCGATGGAAAAGCAGATACCATAAGCGACTTCTCGGAGACCAATTCCTCTTCTCCTGCCGACAATAGTCAGAGCCTGGATAGCTCCACTGATACCACTGAAGTGCAAAATGCTGAGCCGGCCTTGACGCGTAATTTTACAGTTCGGTCATATGTGGCTCCTGCGACTGATAGTGGTGGAGGTGATGCTGATCCAAACAAGGACTGGACGGGACTGGACGGGGTGACGCGCGTTAATTCGCTAGTTCAGCTCCCGAGATTTTCTGGGGACAGAACAATTGCTTAAAAACTCTTGTATTTTTTTTTTTTTTTTTTTGATCTGTTTGTTTGTGTTTTATTTTCCTCTTTTCTTGTTATGTTAGTTTTAACTAATAACTAGGTACTGGAAAATCAGGTGACCTGTAAATGTATTTTCACCTATAAATTATCTGTTGAACTTGTGTTCATCCTCTATTCTTGGGATTCCATCCATGGCTGTGATTTGAAATTACTGTTGGATTTTAAACCTAAATACGAGAGATATTTGTTGTTAATTGGCTGTGAATAAAAATGTATCTACCTTGTATCATTCTAGTACCAGTATATTTGTATTGGTTTTTGGTGTCAAGCACCTAATTCTTTTTGGCACAATTTTTCAAAATATTCGGAAATTTATAGGAATTAATGAACGTCAAGAATTTTGTAACAAGTAGCTTCTGGTTGTAAAAAATGCTCTGTTAAAAAATTATATACCAAGCATGTTGTCATTTATAAATACTTGAAAGTTTGTGTAGATGGCCATTTGAATTATCAGTACCAAGTACATTATCTCAAATTATGTTTGATATTAACTCCAAATACCGTATTTTTTAGGTGTCGCACCATATTTTTGTTTTCCTTCCAAAATTAACTTTTACTTGTAATCCGTTATTTAATTAAGCTTTTTCCTGAAGCAGACAAAACAGTAGCAATTAGCTTGCTTTTAAATAAAAATAGAATTGCATTATACTAAAGAAAATGCTTGAAATAAAAACAGAACTGCAATTTGGTAGAGAAAATAAGATGGGCTAACTCAGTTTCGTCGATCTCAAAAGAAATGTTTCAACAACTTAAACCAGATTAAGATGCTATTGAGCGAATATTATTGAAGCCTTTTAAGTTTTAACAACAAACGACGAGGCAATTAAGTTGGCACTTTCCATCTCACAACAGTGTCAACAGTTATAGAACTAACAACCATCTCAGTGTTGCTTTCTGAAATAGCTCTAAATCAGAATATATACACGGTAATTCATTAACAATCCTATGGAAACCAAGTTACAAGTAGGTTGGCATGAACAGAATTAGCCGTAATTTTTGCACATGTTACAACAAAATACTATAAATAAATAAGAAAAATTACTCAAAGCCAGCAAGAAATTTTGCTTTCCACTCCGTCCCTTGACCTCAAATTAGAAAAAATTATTGTCATGAAATGATGATCATAATTTAGAAAAGCTCTCTGGTCCCGGAGAATTTTTTCCAAAAGCAAAAATTTAATAGAGTTGTACAAGTTCTTTCTTCATTCGACGATCATTACATCAGGTTAGTATGATTGCTTGTATTCTCAAAAGCTTAATTATCAAATGCTGATAAAGCGAAAAGGACTTTTTGATTTTTTTGGGTTAATTGACTTGTCAATTTCTTTAATCAACAATTCATGCAAAGATCCAGAGCTATATATGTATATGATAAGCTCCAACTTGACAAAGATATTTAATACTATTTTTTTTCTTTCATTTTCTTTTTGACAGTTACATTACTTGCGTATTGAGAAAGACATGCATAATGCATGCATCTAATTTATATTTTTTTTAATTACAAGGAAAAGAATATTGAGAGTTAGATTGCGTCATGAAAGAGAAGCATTTTTCCCCATTACCTTGTTCCTTTGTATTTTCTTTTTTTCTTTTATGATAATTTGACCTTTTTCTTTAGAGTCAGAAAAGCAGAACCAGCAGAACCTGCTTTTTCGGATTCAATCATTCAAATTCGTTGAGATTTGTGCATGAAAAAGTTTCTTTATCTAGACACGTGAATGAAAAAATTTGAATAGTTGGATCCGGAGAGTTCATTTCTTTTCTTTATATATCTGGTAAAATAAAAAAATTAGTCAATAGGTTTTGACATGTTGACTTTTACAATATATTTATAAATCAAGGATTTTGCAAATGTTATTTAAATTTTTAATGATTTATAATATTAAATACTTCTTTCTCTTGTCTGGATATGTAAGATTAAGATAGTCAAAACGATTGATTGCAGCTTCAAAAATCAAGTGGAGGTGAACAGAAAAGTAAAAAAAGAAGTTCCAAAACATGAAGAACAAATTGAAATGTTGCAAAGGAGGAGCACCTGTGGAGACCAAGGGGAAACAATACAAATCTCCAGCACGAACACACAATTCCGCATCGTGCCCGCCGCTCCTTCGTGCCGATAGTTTGAAATCCAAAACGCCGCATCCTCCATCCTCGCCATATTCAAAACGGAACATCAGGTACACTGCAAATAGAGAACTGTTGAAAAGAGCACTGCACCCTCCGGGACGGAGGCGGGGACCGCCAAGCATACAACATTGGAATTTCAAGCCAATGCCGAGCCGGCTGCGCAATATGTCGCTCGGATTAGTTGAGAGTTGATCAGTCGACATATCAGTACTGGTACAATTTTGTGCTTCTTTTTTTCTAAAAAGAATCTTAAAATGCATGTATGTGCATGACCCGGGACATTATTCTTTCTGTTCTAAAAGTGAGGAATTAACTTGTACTTAGCCTCTAACTATGAATGGAATTGGAAAATATTCTAAAAATTTTAGTTTGTCCATGTTTCCTACTTCTTTTTTTTTAATCTTTTTTTCTTATTCAATAGATTCAGAATAACACTAAAAATAATTGGAGAAATGAAACGTAAAATATACCGACATTTTTATTTATACCCAAAGTTAATTACAAATTAATAAAATTACGCAGACCCGCCAACCTTTTTTAAAAATACCCAAACCGGCCATTTAATGGCCGGCCCCTTGAATTTTTTATTTATTTATTAAAGAGGAAAACCGGCCATTAAATGGTCGGTCCCTGATTTAATTTAATTTTTTTTTAGAGACAAATAGCTGAAATGCTGAAATATAACACTAAAAAATCAATTTTTTTTAAAATATTTGTCAAATTACTTTTTTGATAACATATTTATACTAAAATACGCTAAATTACGGCAAATTACTCTAAAATATGGTGAACTACGCAAATTTCGTTAATTATAATGAAATACGCTAAATTATGGTAAACTACACAAAAATACGCTAAATTACGGTAAACTATGCAAATTTGCGACGCAGGGTAGTGCTGAAACATCAGCGATGCAAGGCAGTATTGAAAAAACATCGATGTTTCATTACAAAAAATATGGTAAACATCGATGTTTCATTACAAAAACATCAGCGATGCAGAGTAGTGCTGAAAAAATATCGGTGCGTTACTGATGTTTTTGTAATGAAACATTGATGCACTTCTGCCGTCGACAAGCCGTGCATAAAGCATTAGTGCATCATCGGTGTTTTTGCACGAAAGCATCGGTGTTTTTTAAAAAACTTTAAACGGCCATAACTTTGGCTAGGAAACTCGAATTTGCGCATACGACCCCAATTCGGAAAGCTTGGGACGAGACAGGGACAATGGTGTCCTCAAGGTCATCCCCAAGTGGCCGACGGAGTCAGAATTGCAAAAAAAACGTCGTTTAGTGCCTCAAAAATTAAGTTAATTTTTTTTATTATCTGTAGATACACAACGATCTGTTTGTGGCTAGTGACAGCGTTGTATGCAGCATGGTAAAAGTCAGAACTTGTATCAAAATTATTGATCTGATATTTAGTGTTCGCATGCGGCTAATGAATTTAATTTGATAATAACCAGTATCATAATATTGAGTATCTTTCGTTTTATATGTTAAAACAAGAAACAGTCTGTGTGATATATTTAATAAAGAAACCGGTAAATATGCTATCAAAAATTAATTTGACAAGTATTTAACTAAAAAATTCGATTTTTAGTGTTATATTTCAGCATTTTAGCTATTTGTCTCTAAAAAAAAATTAAATCAGGGGATCGGCCATTAAATGGCCGGTTTGGACATTTTTAATAAAAGTTGATGGGTGTGGGCATTTTTATTAATCTGTAATTAACTTTGGGTATTTTTAAAAATGTCGGAAAATATATAATATGTGGTCACTAAAATTTAAATACAAATTATCATAATTATAAATTGGAATTTTAATCACTATACGAAAATTCACATTTTATAGTGCTAAAGTGCATAAAAAAAATCAATATACATCATTAAAAAAAATTAAGATAACATAGTGACCAAGCAACCTACGACTTTAACATTATAAAGGTCTATTCGTTTGTCACAGAATTACACGGAATGAATGATATTTGATTGGATGAGAATCTATTTGTGAGAATATGTTGAAATCAATTCAGATGTATCTTGAAATTAGTTAGTCAAAAATCTTAATTTATTTTAAAATATATATTTCTGCTTCTATTTCGAATTGACAAAGTAGATCTTTGATGTGCATAGATTAGGAGTAATATTTATTATATCATAACCGAAATGATTATAGAAAGAAGGAAAAACGAAAAATTTATTGGAATTTGTTCAGAGAAGCAAAACATGTATAGCATCGGAAATTGAGTTGAAAGTAACGATTCTAATTCTAGTATGAAAGGAGGTTTTGATGTTGGGTCTGCCGTAAATAACTTTAATTTGGGGTTAATTTTGCAATTAATGTTGTTGTTCGAACTTCGAAGGATGTTTTCGCTTTAGCCAAAGCCAAAGGGATGCAGCTGGGCTTATTTAAAGCTATACATGGGATGGGGTAAAGAAATTAGCATAACAATTTTTACTTCATACAGCGCACAGATAATAGAACCAAAACACCACTGCATATGACATGTGCGTTGTATGACGCAATAACTGTTATGTTAATATTTGAACTCCAAACAGGCAAACTCACCATGCTAAACTAAACTAGAACCCAAAATATCAGGATTTGGTTTTTTCTCGGCGAGGTGATGTTTGCTCCTTGCTTTGGTCAAAGATCAAAATTATGGGCCATGGATCATGGATCATGGATTCATGGGACCACAAATGAATGCGAGCTCTGATCTGTGGGGCCCACACAGAAGAAAATTTCCATTACTGTGCATGCCTGATTGCGTGTGCTGTAGGGTTCAGATCCTCTGTGGCTTGGTGAGGTTTCGTTTCTGCTGCTGTAATGCTGTATAGAGATTAAAATCTTATCACATACATGGCTGCACGGATTTTTCCGCAGAATATCTGAAAACGTGACCGTGTCATCTGTCAATGACTCGAAAACATCCTGGAAAATATAAAAAAAATATAAAAAAAAACAGAGAGAAATCCTGGAAAATTGTAAAAAGAAAATGTTATATGATTATTTCTGGAACCAACTACTGCCAAGTATACACAAGTTGGACAACAATTTTAGAAGGCATTATTTTGGTAAAAAAAAAAAAAAAAAAAAAAAATCTCATATAGAATGCCTTGCTACTAATATTTATTCTAGATTTTTTTTTTGGTCTAGTAATATTTTATGGTTGCTAGTTGCTACTAGAGAAATTATTTAATCCAGGTGGGTTTAGCTGCCGTGACTTGTAAAAGTAGAAATGAAGTGCACGGAATGCAATGTATAAATAAGCTAATTGAATATTTATTTATAATTTTTTCACCAAATTATTTCCGAGTAAGGGACAGCTGGCAGTCGGCGACTCGGTGTGGTCTAAACGGTCACAACTCAACATTTTAAATTTCAACTTTCAAACCTCTTTCCTTTCCTTTCCAACTGCTGACTCACACAACGCCACCGCGGATAATCTTACAGTTCCCTCTCCATTGTCACATAAATGGATACTTATAAGTCTCAGTTTCAAGACGCCTCCTTTTTGGTACAAATGGAGAGGATAACACACCTGCTTCACTCGGTAATTGCTTGCGTTTGGCAGAGAAACCTTCACCCCAAATCAAAAGGCACTAGAAATAGTCAACAATTCAAACCCTCTTTTACTTAGAAATTCCGATTTCCAAAATTAGACTCCATTCCCTCCTCTTCTCTTCTAATTCTTTCTTCTCTCGCAAGAAATAAGCAAATCAAGCGATACCATGTCGCTTGTAATGAGCACCGATCAGCTCCAGTTCGAGGCGATCTCGCGACAGGAACCGTGTAACAAGGTCAAAGGGATGCCGCCGATCCCACCATCAGCAAGACAGAGAGATATGGCCAGGAGGAGGGTCCCCTCCAATAAGGAGTTGTTACGGAGAGCACTGTGCCCTCCAGTTCGCCGGAGGGGACCACCGGGACTCAGGCGATGGACCTTCAGACCAATGCCGAGTCGCCTCCGTAACATGTCTCTTGATTAGTTCAGAATTCCTTTTAGTTTGATTTTTGCTGTTACGGTACTTGCTGAGTTGTGTATATTTTTAGGATTTAGGAAGCAGCTACTTAATTATCATCATTATATGATATTATTATAGCGATATCAGTAGGAGAAATCGATTGATTTCGGGTTAAGAGTTTGTATTGAATCAATCCTTGATCAAAGTCCGAGTTGATTAATCAGGCCTTATGCATTCATTTATGAGAAATTTGGATATATACCCATCACAACTTCTTTAATTAGATATTTACCCATCTAAAATTGAAAATTAGATATATACCCATCTAAACATAACATATTTATTAATATACTCATTTTCATTTTTTCTCACTAAAAATTATTAATTAATATTAATTAAATTTTTGAATGACTATTTTGCCCTTATTAATTAACCACCTCAATTGGTCCCTTCACCTCAATTGCTCCCTTCACCACTGGAAACTTTTCCAACTGGAAGCTTCGTTGCTCCCTTCACCACCTCAATTGGTAGCGATTCTCAATTGGTACCGTAACCAATTCAATTAAGTAATACCACTGAAAAAGTAATTTTGCCCTTTTATGAGAGCAAAGTTGTAGGATTTTTGAAAGGATCTAATATAATACCACTGAAAAGGTAGAAATATAACGAGGTTGTTGGCAAGGAGATGATCCATGAATCCAAAAAAAGAACTCACAGGAATTAAATTCCCAAAAGCCAAATGATTAGTATATGCAGCAGGGAAAAAGAGGAAACCAAATTAATCAGAATTGGTAACCTCGGCAAAGCTGCCATGAATTTTTGAGAAGTTTGACCATATACAAAGGATCCAGCCCCCTTTAGTAAATCATCCAAAATTCAATTCAATTTACATATCTTGAACAATCGACCATCACATCTGTTCGCTTTCTCACCGACTTCAACTTCTTACGATCCGTTACATCTTTGTTGCTCAAAACATTGTCAACCCAATTAGTATTGGAATTATGATTAGAACTTATTAACATTGAAGAAAATGGATCAATATTGTTTGAATCTTCCTCCATGATAAACATATTTTGTGGAAGGAAGAAGAGAGGAATGGCAGGTCGGATTACAGCAGGGGCGGGAGAAGAGGAAGAAGAGGGGGGGACAGGGAGGGCGGGAGGAGAGGAATGTCCAGGAGCGTGCGATGGCGATGGCTGCAGCGAACATCGGGATCAACGCCACGCTTCAACTTAACATCGCCAAAGTGGAGAGAAAGGGCGGGATTGGGGAAGAAGAAGGTCTGCACAAATTGTTATGCGGGAGGATTTTAGGAAATGATTGATAAGGGCAAAATAGTCATTGAAATATTTAATTAATATTAATTAATAATTTTTAGTGAGAAAAAATGAAAATAGGTATATTAATAAATATGTTATGTTTAGATAGGTATATATCTAATTTTCAATTTTAGATGGGTAAATATCTAATTAAAGAAGTTGTGATGGGTATATATTCAAATTTCTCTTCATTTATTCATTACTTTCAACAATTCAATCTCTCCTTTTCAATTTCTATATATCGTTTTAAAATTTCATCGAGGTACTATAAAATAACTTATTGGAAGGAAGGGCAACTTTTTTTTCACTCGGCATTTAAAGGTGCACGTGTTCAATTTATTTGACTAAATAAAGATATAGTTTCTCTAAATAAATTCACATACAACAAAAGGAAATAACATATAGGATGTAGCACTTGACCTTAATGTATTAAGTTTGACTAATATTCAGTTCTTTAAAGAGTGCGTAAAGTCGATATGAACTTAATTATCAACACAAAAATTGTGACTTTAATTTCAAAAACTTCCGTAAAAGCTCAGATCACAATTTTTTTTGTTCATTGTTTTGTACAAATCAAAAGTGGCATGCCTAACTGTTTGCAAGTTATGATAGTACTTTTTCATAAACGGTGTCCCAATATTTGATCTAGACTTTAAGTTATTCTCACAAAAAAAGTTGAAAAATGATTTCAAAAGATGATTTGTCTTAACTTTTACAGTACTGCAAAAAAAAAAAATATATATTTTATGGTAATATAAATTTATAGCAACATCTGTTGCTCTATTCTCAATAATATACTTCTTTTCTAAAAAAAACACTTCAGCGTAGTTTAGTTAATGCAATATTATTTATGTACATCTTAATTTTTGAATATTTGAAGATTTTATTTGACTTAAAATAAAGTTTGTTTTAAATAGCAAACGGTATTTTGAAGTATATTTATAAACCTTTGAATTTTGATAATTTAAATAAATACACTAAATAAACATAGGAAACAAAAAAATAAATAAATTAGAAAATAGGTGATTGTAAATTATTCGATTGTATGGTCATATAAGTGATTAGATAGATTTCCTATTAGTTTTGAAAGATTTTTATAATTTATTTATTAAATAAATGTTACTTAGAAATTAAGTAGCTTATGAATAAAGTTTAATACTTATAATAACAGGGGGGTTTGTGTAAATGAACTAATCATTTAATATGAAAGAAAATTTAATGAATTTCTTGTTAAAATCATTTACCTCATGGCACACACGTCATCATCTTGAAAAGCCACCTGTCTAATTAACATTGATAAATTTCTCAAAGCTTGAGGTGTTAATTATCGGAATCAGAAATTGTCGAGGCCATGAAGGACATGCCAAAGGGTAAGGCGAGTGGCCCGGACGGATTACCAATTGAGTTTTACCAGTTTTTCTGGTCCATAGTAAAAACAGATGTTTTCGATCTCCTCTCACAATTCTTGTCTCATCGGATAACCATCCGAGGATTGAATAGGGCGGCAATAACGCTTATACCTAAGAAGGCAAACCCGGAAAAGGTAACGGATTACCGACCGATTAGTGTCATCAACACCATCGCGAAATTATTCACAAAAATTTTGGCTACCAGGCTGCGTCCACACCTTTCGGGCCTGATCTCTAACAGCCAAACGGCCTTCGTACAGGGGAGATCCCTCATGGAATCCTTCCTTTCAGCCAGAGAATTCCTGAACTTTTGCTCTAAAAATAAACTGCCGGCGGTACTCTACAAGGTGGACTTCGAAAAGGCTTTCGATACGGTCGATTGGTGCTTCTTGATGAACCTTTTGATTGAAAAAGGATCCCCTCCGGGTTGGACCTCCGCGGTCCTAAGCGTTTTGCGTTCATCTTCTTCGGTTATCAGGGTTAATGGAATTCAAACGAGGTTTTTTATGCACGAGAGAGGTTTGCGTCAGGGGGATCCGCTTTCACCAATGCTCTTCATATTGGTGGCGGATTCCCTAAACATGTTTCTACGCAATGCCACGAGTATTATGCCACAACGGGCAAGATTCAATCCGGAGACAATCCAATATGCGGATGACACTTTGTTGATATGCGAGGCACACCCGACGACCCTTAAAATCATAACTCATATCCTCAGTAACTACACGGAACTGACGGGCCTAAGGATTAAAAGGCAAAAAAGCAGCTTCGTCCCAATAGCCGTCCCCGGCAATCTAGTTGGTGTCATTCAGCGCATTCTGGCATCACCGACGACACAGTTACCGATAAGGTACTTGGGCTTACCTTTATCGGTCAAGAAACCAAGAAAGATTGATTATCAACCAATGCTATCGGCGGTACAACAGCGAATAGAGGGTTGGTCCTCAAATTTGCTGTCATATGGGGGTAAGCTCACTTTAGTCAAGTCGGTCCTCTCGGCAATGCCCCTGCACTACATGCAGGCCTTCAAGATCCCGGTAGGAGTCACTAAACACATTGACAAAATGAGAAGGAATTTCTTATGGAAGGGAAATGACACGTGCAAGGCTATCAACTGTCTAATAAACTGGGAAAGAGTGTGTCTCATGAAAATTAATGGGGGCCTGGGAATCATAGATCTGCGAGCTCAGAATGATGCTCTCCTAACCAAGTGGTTATGGGCGGTAGACAAAAATCCAGAAGGTCTATGGTCAACTACGGTCAGAGAATTGCAGGGGCTGGCGTCGGCATCAGGCCTTCAAACACTAAGGCCGGAAGCTTCTTTCTTTTTCAAGGACTTGGCAAACCTGGGTTGCTTCTACTCGGCATCGATTCGTCTCAATGGGGGCTCTCTGGAATGGAGATGGTCGGAATCCGGAATCTTTTCATGCGCATCGGCTTATAGAGCACTACATCATACGGGGATTATCTCTGAAAATCAGAAGAGACTCTGGAAAATTGCGGCCCCACTCAAAGTAAGGATATTTCTTTGGCTAATGTTGGACAATAAAGTCCTAACCCAGGAGGTGTTAGCGTCAAGGGGATGCCAAGTTAACACGGGGTGCCATCTGTGTGCAGCAGAGGTGGTGGAAGATAGGAACCACATTATGTGGGAGTGTATTTATGCGAGGAGATTTTGGATGGGTTTGATGGCACAACACAATATATTCGTGCAGGGTGGTATGGATATCCTATCTATTTGGACGTGTGCCCGGACACAAATGTCGGCGCGTCAGAATAAATAATGGAGTGCGATTTGGGCAGCGGGTGCCTGGGGGTTGTGGAGGGAGCGGAACAGGAGGCTGTTTACGGACAAAGAAAAACCAGTGTGCCGACTGATAACTGATACATCTCTAGAGATTGATAGGTGGAGGGCATGCATTGGTTTAAGGCCAAATACGGGCTGGGGATAGCAAATTCCAAATAGATCCACTGTATAGGGATAGGGAATCTTTTTTTTTCCATTCGCAATTGTGTAATTATGACTTTTAATTTTTTATCAATATATCTGTTGTCGGCTATGGCCGCCAACCTTCAAAAAAATAAAAATATAAAATATGACAATTAGTAAAGTGTAACCGGTTCAATTTCTATGGGGTCCACAAAAAGCGTTCATGGCAATGGAAATAACGAAAAAGAAATAAGACGGAGGGGGAAAATAATGGAGGAGAAATTAAAAGATTTTTGGTGGTTTTACGACTTAAAATGAGATCTAAATGGATGAAAAATATTAAAAGATGCAAGTAACATGCTTCAAAGCAACCCGACAGTGTTATTCGCTCAAAAATTTATGTGTGTAAGCTAAATTCTTTTACAAAGAAATGAGTCGAACTCTAATAGAAAGCATTAAATTAATTTCTGAGGTTCAACTGTTTAAAAATGACTTGAATTTTAAAAGAAGAATTATTATGCTATGCTTCAAAGTAAAATTTTATACTTTAATAATTTGCATTAATTTTTGTATCTTAATTTAATTCTCTTGTTTCTGCTTTTTAATAAAAAAAATATAATAAATTAACTATTTTTGCCTACTCCAAATGAAAATTATGGCTACACCCCTGTTGGTGAGCATAACTTTGAAATCTATCGAATTAGCCTCAGATGACGCAACCAGATTGTTGAAACCGATCTAATTCACAAGTGATGTGGGTGCATACAATATTTTAAATATTTTCAATTTATTTAGTATAAAATCAAATATTTAAAAAATAATAAAAAATGAATGTAATAAAATAACTCGTTTGTAATAAAAAAATGAGCTTAGGCTAAAAGAATAATTCTTCCAAAAGAATTTCAAAATATAATTGTCGTAATCTTGACCAGGCATAACGCTTATATTTAACAAGAAGTTAAAATCATAAACTCGGGACCGGGTATAGGCGTTGCTTGATCACAAAAAAAATATACTATTTGCGATTTGCATTTACTTTAGTTAATTTATGATTTTAACTTCTGGAGTTTATTAGTCTTCAATCATTTAAATGTTTTGACGAAAAAATAAAGAATACTAAAAATGCTGGGACAATTTAAGCCCAAAATTTTAAATAAAATGACTCAAAATCGCTTCTGCGGGCTACAAGTAACATTTTTAGAAATTTGGGCCGAATAAGCTATTCCAACAAAGAACGGTAATGAATTGAGGACTAATAATAATTAAATTCTTATTTAGACCCTTCAATATAATATATTTAGACTAATTTAGAATGACAAATTTAATGTTAAGTCGGTCTAAATTAAATTATTTCACTTATTTAAATAATTTAACTTACTTCGTTTGTAAAATTCGTTCCCAAAAAAAAAAAATTACTTTTATTATTTTCTGTCTTCTGTTTAATTTAATTATGGTAATTTTAAAATTGACATCAAATAAAATAATTTACATCCACCTAACTTGTACGGTTATACCTACCTAATTTATATCTTTGTAACTTAAAACTCCACCTAACATGTCACAAAACAGCAAAAACAAAGAACGCATAAAACGAAGATATTCGACTGGAAAAGGGTACAACTCCAGAAACTTGATTTGAAAGTGAGAGAGAGAGAGAGAGAAAACCGACGAGGCAGGGGACTAGGGGAGGGAGGATCGAAGGCTGTTCACGAACAAACGAGGCGGAGACCTAGCAGAGTGCGTTCCTGATCTGTCTATCGTCTTTGATCGAGGTAATAATTCCATTGCTCTTCTCAACCACTTGTTGTGTTTTTCAAAATTAATTGTTCATGTGTAGGTTATTACTATTAGGCATGACAATTTGTAGATCCTCGATGATATGTTAGCTGATCTATATCTTTATTCAATTGAGCAAGAAACCTGTTAAGTTTATCTAAACTGGAGATGATTTTAAGAAACAATCCTGAGGTATCTTGTACAAATAAGTAAATAGGATACAAGGGCGACTGTAAGATGTTTGTAGGGACTTATACTATAATTGTCTTAATAGCAACAAAAATTAGGGAAAATGAAAAGAAAAATACGAGCTTTAATTATTGGCACCTGGTATTTGTTGGGGGGAAATTCCAATTAGCCAAAACCAACACACAGTATTGGATGTTACAATTTCATATCAAGTTGTGGTTATCTCAGCAATTGACTTCTCAAGTGTCACATATAAATGGCCTTCAGAGTAAAAATGTCAAAAATTATACAAAACTTTCTAAACAATTACTTGAATAGACTATATAAATCATTAATTAAACTAGGATATATATGGAACCAGTAACAGTTTTTGATATCTTGCTAAGGAAGTTATGTTATATTGGATATATTAGGCGAAGCGAAAACTTAGACATCTTACTTGAATATTTTTTTAGTATTTAGATAAGCATACATAGTTTAGTCTTAATTAATGGTCCTCAAAGAAAATATCGCGTATGTTGTTTGCGAGAGTTTGTACTATTAGAGTGAACATTTCTTAGGATGTTGATGAATGTATACTGTTGCACATATAGAAAATAGATCAAAATAAATTCTTATTATCTAACATTTCTAGTGCAGTTCTTATATATATATATTTTTTATAAGGTCAACCTGTTTTTTTTTTATGCTTAGAAGGTGTAAAGCCGTTGCTCTTACTGGCTGAATGCATGTTGTGATCGACCCCATATTTTTCTTTATACCAGCTTTGAAAATCCTTGATTGGATCTAAATAATATGACCAAATTGTAGTTTGATGATATTAGTCTCCAAAATTAGCTTATCAATTAATGTCTAGTTGGCATATAAATTTTATTGTTTCAGTCTTATTCAATTTTTTTTTTTAATATGTTATAAACTTTTTTTTAAATTTTTTGTAATGTAGATACTCATGAGGCTGCGTCAGTATTCATGAAGAATAGAATTCGCCTCAAATTCGGCATGGGTGGTTTAGGAAAGGAGGCCTTCTGGTATCGAGGGCCGGTATGTGATTGATTTAATTTTAATTTCAATGCATTAAATATACTTAACTTTAATTTAGACAAAACATACTTTAATTGCTGAATGTTATTTGTTAGGACATTGATTCTAGTACTTTTCTGTTTTATCATGTCAATCTTCTTTCAATATTTGCGAGTGGGGACTAAAAACTAAGGGGCGTTATATTCTGTAAAAAACATTAATAACATAGGATTACCTGTCAGTGTAAACTTTTGTTTAAGAACTAACACAATATTATATGAGCATTACAAACTCTTAATAGTCAGATGCCTGAACTCTTAGGGGGGCTTTGGTTGGAGATATCACCTAAATGTTGGAATATTCGGTTATCTTGGAATCTCGAACCATATTGCAAGGAATAAGATGCTGCAGAAGGATGGTTACCATGTTTGGTTATCTCATTACAATAAGTCAATGAGTTCTTGTGAAATATTACTCGAGTAGAATTTCTAGTGTGCCCATGTAAACTTTTAAAATAGCCAATTTCCCCATGAAAACATCATAATATCCATTATCCCCATAAAAACTTTAACATTTTTTTTTCTATCCCCTTTCATTTATTTACTTATTTTTATCGTCTTTTTCTCTCGAAAGCTTCTCTTCTAACTCAATGGTTTGTCATGCCCCTTTCTAATGGAAAGGTTGAAACAGTTAAGGGGGGGAACCAGAGTTGAGCCAGTTTCTTTTGATAAACCAAAAGAAGTCCGTGCAAGCACTTCTCAAAGGAAGAAAAAGGTCAGAGAGCCGAATGTCGCTGATACTGAGCCTAATTGAGGTTTAGAAGTGGCGGCAGATCAGACCAAAATTGAGTCTGATTCGTCTGTTCAAGTGACTGAATCTGTAAAGGAAGCTGGCCCTACTAAGAGGTGGAGAAAGGTGACCATTCTGTTTAGAAGCACCGCAAAGCGATAACAATGCCATGCTGCACTTGATTAATGGGTCTGAAACGGGTGCTAACCCAATCCAGCATGACTCAGGTCCCTCCAAAAAGCCAAAGAAGGTCATCCGGAGGAAACCAAAACCCTCTGTCAAGGAAGCAAAGAAAGAAATTGAACTCCCATTTGTTTCAGCTACCACAAGTGAAGTTAGACAACAAGAAAAGAAATAGAGATATCATATGCTAAGCCGCAGCTTGTCAAATACGAACTACTAAGATGTAATAATACTTTTGTATTTATGAATAAACAGTGCTAGGTTGATAAGATTAGAGAAGTTGTCATAGGGAATGAATAAATTATATTAATGCTATTATTCTAAGCTTGATTATTGTTTTCCTTTTCTATATGATAATTTAGTTCGATGATTAAAAATGATAAACTATGTTACTGAACATAGTTTCATGAAGAAGATCGATACTATATTTAAAACAACATTCCTAATTTGCCGAAGGCCATTACAACAAAAAAAAAAAAAATGGCTAACTGAGACAAATCAGCAAGTAATATTTAAAGTATAAGTTCCACCACCTTATTGACCATCTAATGTGTCAGAAATAATCATATCCACACTACAATATTCAGAATGAACAGATCTACTATGTCACAATTGCTATGCATTATTTATTATATCAATTATTATTCCCTAAAAAGCTTAATAAACTTGTATACAATTAATGTGCTAAAGAGTGTATCATACATGGTATATATTATCACTAATGCACACAAATGATAATTTAAACACAAGTCTGGAACGCAAACATATGAAATGAGGGTATTTCTACTAAACCAATACAAACTGCCAATCATCCACCCCAGTTAGACATAGCTCATGAATGAAGAAGAGTAACAAAGCCATTGTATTGTTGAAAAGTATAACTAGTCCAGCCATCTTTGAAGAAACTAGGAAGTTAATGCAGCTATCAATTCTATCAAACAGAGCTAGATTTACACACAATGCTACTATTAAACAATACAAGCACAAAATAACTGCAAGAAAGAATTAAAATGTATATAAAACTCTGCACAAAACCAAGCACTGACAGACTAGAGATGTAGCTATAGATTATACACAACTCAAACTGATCCATGCATAAAGCTTCTAACCGTGATGAAGTTGCAAGAGGCTTGATGATCAATTCAGTAGCAGAGCCGGCCGATATGCATTAAGATTCGGGTGAAAAATTTAAGATTTGCGATGATCAATCGTGCACTAATCTTGATGTAGACCAAACAGCTTCTATCGGACACAGACCAAATTTTGTCTGTTACCCATCGAACTGCGCCCCACTCTGATGCAGCTGCACAGAGGACATTATTTTTGCCACCGGATCAAATATTAGTTCTTATATTTCACAAAAATTAACAAGTGTTTTAATCAATTACATGGCTGCCAAATATGCTGGTTGTCAAAAAAAGAAAAATAATAACATTTCCTCAATAAAATCATATAAACACAAAGTAGATGACAGAAATTTAAATGAAGAATTACTGCATTTCTTATTCATTTCTGAAAAAACAAAATAACTTTATTGTCCAAATTTGTAATACTTGGTGATTTATCCAGTAATGATGAGAATGGATTGATTTGGTCTCTGTCCATCTAAAATAATTTGGTGTAAAATTTTGCAATGACCCCTCAATTTTCAGCACCAAATTGAACAGGAACTGGACGGAAATAACTCGTATATAATCCGTTTTCCATACGATTTTATAAATTAACGTGGCAATTACGAGAAGTGATTGGGCTCAAATAAGCTGGCCCAACAAATAGCAGCGAAACAAAGGAAATCCATAATGGAAAGGAAATAAAAGCCTTAAAAAAGAGAAAGATGAAACCCTAAAAAAAAGGTATAAAATCCAAAGATGCCGTCCTAATTCGCTGCATTTAAATCCGACACCACCGATCAGATCTCGATCGAGAGAGAGAGAGAGAGAGAGAGAGAGGGAAGCGGCCGACAGCGGGTGCGTATAGGAGAAGTAGAAGAAGAGGCAGAGGGAGGATCCGATGCTTTGTACGAACAAAGGAGACAGAGATCCATCGGCGTGCATACTTGATTCAATCGTCTCTGAGGTAATTGGAATTCTTTTCTTGTTTCTCCAGTGATCGATGATCTTTGGAATTTCTGTATAATGATTATGTGTGGGTTTGTTGTGAGAATCTTTGTAATAAAGTGATATAGGAGTTGATTTGGTACTAGATACCAGATAGCGCTGGTACCTATGCTGGATAAATTCCTTTGATTTGGTACAAATAACCAGTTGGCGCTTGATGCTTGTGTTTTAAGTTTTAACTCTTTTCATTACCCCCAGCTGACAGAGAAAACCCCTACTTAGCATTACCAGGGTTTTTAGATTTTTAAGTGTAGTTGTTATAAAATAAACAGTTGGAGGCTACTTTTATAAAAAAAAATTGAGAAATATTAACGATTCTAATTTTAGTAGATTTGTTCATGATGCAATATTAAGTACTGTTAACAGAGTTATTTTTAATTGTTATATCTCACAAATGTTTTCTACGAAAGTTTCAACATCTTTTAGTTAGGCAGTGTATTAAGTATGGCAAGAAAAGAATTAAAAGTTTTAGTCCGGATGATTGGTTACTCCTCAAATATAACACTGCTTTTGTTGTTTGCGAGAGTTTGTAGGATTAGCACACAGTTCTTAGAATATATTGATTTGGTCATTTGTTTCCCATGGAGTTGTTAATGATAATCATGATTACCCCACCCAAACATAAATTTAATAGTGACAACTTAAAAAAAATATTTATATAGAAGAAAAGAGAATAGACTCACTTTTTGGTGCTATATTTTGTTTCATATTCTAGAAAATACTTCGGACAATTTATGAACATAAACATGTTGTGATCCTTTTGTAGCAATTGCTGAGCACATAATGTTAACAATTTTGTAGTAGCTTTTACTCTATGATGCACAGTTTAGTTGAACTACTGCCAAGAAAGCTATTTTCTCTTGTTACATCTCCCAAATATACATTATGAAAATTTTAACTTTCATCATTTCAGATATTTTATTTAGTATAAAATTAAGCATAAAACGTTTGGTCTTGATTAATTGTCCTCAAACATAATGTCACTTCTCTTGTTTGTAAGAGTTTGTATTATTAGAGCAAACACTTCTAAGGATATTGCTTTGATCATTTTGTTCTTGTGGAGTTTGTAACTTCGTTAATGACAGTCATAATCCCCTAGGCAAACATAATATTTTCAGAAGATAACTTGTCTTTTTTTTTTTCAAAGTAGGAGGCTTTGCCTCAGAAAGTTACTTATCAAAGAATCATATTTCTATATAAAGAATGAAATGTTCAAACAAGATTGATGAACTAGAGAAATTAATTAAGACTCTTTTTTCATCTAACATCTCTGGTGGAAACCTGATCTTTTTACACTTGTACTTTAGACAAAATGTACGTCGAATGCTGAAAGTTTTGTCATTTTCTGATTCATATAAAAGTTGCATTAACTGTTCTTTGACAGTTATACTTCGACTAACTTTGGAAAAGGTTACATGCTTCATATAAAAATTATGTCATTTTATGATTGATATGCATTATGAAGTAGGGCATTTTAATTTTTCTAATGACTTGTTCTAGAAAGAGCTTCCAATTGAACCAAAAAAATAAATTGTTATGAAGACTTGACTTGAACCCTCCATTATTGTGTCCTACTCCTATTATGCTCATGCTTTCCAAATTCCGTATGTACTAACTAAGAATATGTACAGGGAACAGCTGATGCAGGAAGGCATTATCTTTGGCTTTTTGAAGAGGACGTAGATGCAAGCAATGAGACTTGGGCATCGATCAAAATGTTTTCCGCATGATAGAAATACAGCAGGTACTTGAAATTGTTTCTTTCCTTTAATGAATTATTCATAGAGCAGATGAATCATATCGTATGATTTTAGTAAGAATATTTTTAGTATTTACTACTGCATGTCATGTAATGTGATGAACAACTTTTTAGTTATATATAATTATTGTTCTGCACTGTTGCCAATTTAAATGTTGTGCCAACTTTTTAGTTATATATAATTATTGTTTTGCACTGTTGTCAATTTAAATGTTATATGATTGTGAGTGTTATCATGAGAAGTTTATATGATTGACCCCCAATGTGTGTTTGACTGCCATACCAATTGATTTTGATTTCAACATGATGATAGATAAACTAACAATATACTAGCTTTGGGCAATACTATTCTAGATGTATAAAGTCTTCCTCTATTTGGCATAATTTTAATGAGACTGAATTAAGATGTTCCAATTTTGATTATTTGCAGGTCAAGAAGATGGCAGATGGAATCCGAGCCTTGTTAGTTGAATGCAGTGTACTAGTGCACCTATCCTGTCTTGATCAGCTATTGTATCCGAATGAATCGGCTAGGACCACCTGGGTTAATTTTCTTTGAATCCAGCTATATGAATCTGTAATAGAATGTTGAACCATGGAAGTTTACCTTCGCGCTAAATACTCTAGGAAGCTTTGAGCAGTATCTTCTAATGTTATGGATTCTGCCCGTATGAGCCCTTTAGCATCCCATAACCAAGATAATCTTTGAGCATCGATTTCATGGTCTTTAGGAAAAACTGCATAGTACATGAAACATGACTTGAGAGCAAATGACAAATCATTGTAGCTGGTGTCTATGATCTCAATACATAATAGACTTTGTCATTTGTTCAAAGAATGTACTGAGATCATTGACACCAGCTACAATGATTTGTTATTTGCTATCAAGTCATGTTTAATGTACTATGCAGTTTTCCCTGATCATTATGAAATTGACCATGAAATCGATACTCAAAAGATTATTTTGGTTGTGAGTTATTGGGGGCTCATACCCAGCGGAAGAACTACTTCGATGTAATAATACTTTTGAATGAGAAAATACAATGGTAGGTTGATGAGATTAGAGAAGCTATCTGAGGGAATGAATAAATTATATATACTAGTGCTATTATTTAAAGCTAGATTATTGTTTTCCTTTTCTATATGATAATTTAGTTCGATATTGAGGAAAAATTGATAAACTATGTTACTTACATAGTTTCATCAAGAAAAATACTGTATTTAAAACAACAAATGGAATTTGCCGAAGTAAAGGTTCCACCTTATTAACCATCTATTGTGTCATAAATTATCATATTCACACTGCAATTTTTTGAATATGAACAAATGTGAGAAGTCACAACATTTATAATTGCTTTGCAGCTATAGATTACATCAATTATTATTCAATAAAAAAGCTTAATACATAACCTTATATACAATGTGTTAAAGAGTATATTATCATGCATGGTAAATATTATCACTAATGCGCACACATGGTAATTAAAGCACAAGTCTGGAACGCAAAATATATGAAATTGTGAACTGTGTTAAGAATAATACCTTCTATTTTATTGTTTTAAATTCAGGATATTTTCACTGAACCAATACAGAACCAATCAACCACCCCAATTATTTAGACATAGGTCATGAACGGTTAATCCCCACCCCTAAAAGAGAGGAAAAGAGAAACAAAGAAAATAGTTAGAAGAAGAGAGACATTTCAGAAGAGTAATATACCATTGTATTGTCGAAACCACAACAAAGCTTTGCTTTGAAGAAACTAGAAAGTTACATTTCATGATACTCGTAGACGTAGAGGCATCATCTCATTGGGTGCCTTTAGACGTAGAGCCATCTCTTTGAGACTAGGTGTTAAATTACAGCTTTCTTTATTATAATTTAGGTTCAAGACTCATTATTAAATTTCCTGTATTGCTTATACGTTATTTATAAGCTTTCACATTTATTTGCTTATCTAAATAATTGTATTTTGCCTTAATTTCTTAATCATTGTTGCTCAATTTGTTTTAATTTGATAGTATTTGTTCCTCTTTATTTAAAAATATTTATTAATCTGAAATATTAAATTCTTAAGGTTGTTTTCAATTATTTATTCATAATTACTTATTTTGTTTTAAACAGTTTTAATTAGTTTTCAAATTTTAGTTATCAATAAATTTGTTTTTAATTAACCCTTGATTAAAATTATAGCTAATTAATCATTTTTAGAAATCTGGGTTATCACACAAATATTAATTGGTTTTTAGTGTGCTTCCAAATGCCCTAAAGTCCTAAACAACTGGAACATGGTTCAATGAGTTTGACCTTTTTTTTTCTATTTTCCTGAAAATATGAAACTAAAACTGTCGTTTTATTTGTTTCATGAAGAAAAATTGAAAGGATCAGAATGTGTCTAAAATGAATTTAGTGTAATTTACCGTATTTTAGCATATTATTGTAATTTAGCGTAATTTAGTGTAATTCAGCGTAATTTCAAATAATTTAACGAATTTCAAATAAAAAAAGTAATTTAACAAATATTTAAAATTTTTTTTTGATTTTTTAGCGTTAGATTTCAGCATTAACTTTGGATATTAATAAAAATGACGGCCAAACAAATCCCGATCTGTACGTATTTAAATCGGACGGTCCTGATCTGATCTTAACTCAGATGATATCCGTGGCGGCCTGGCTCTCGTTGGCGACCTTTGTTTTTGGACTTCTGCAAAATTCTCAAATCACACTCAAACAATCACAGATATCAGCAAATAAGAAAATCAAATTTTACTGGCAAAAGCGAGCTAATCGCTGGAAATACAATGGATAAAGGAAAAGTTCATTCAAAAAGTTCTGAGTCATGAGAAATTGGATTCACAGATCCCTAGGCCTTATATAGGCAATCAAAACCAAAAACAAAATAAAGCATCAATTAGTTACTCTTATTCGCCACTGCTGACAAGGCGTAACGACCTCCTTAACCGCCTGCTTCAATTGTCGCTTCACACATCTCCATTCCCGCCTTTCTCGTTCCCTCCAGTTATTATATTTGGGTCCCCTTCCACAGCGATAGAATTGATACTGCCCATTGGTTCCTCATTAATAAAAGCTAGTGAATCTGGATATATTTATTAATTTCTAATTAACTTTGGATATTAATAAAAATGACGGCCTAACAAATCCCGATTTGTACGTATTTAAATCGAATGGTTCTGATATGATCTTAACTCAGATGATCTCCGTGGCTGCCTGGCTCTCACTCGCGACCTTTGTTTTTGGGGGGAATTTCAAGTATACCCCTAAAAAACTTCAAAATTACATATTTTCCCCTCTAAATTTTGAAATTACTAATTTCTCCCTCTAAACATAAAAAAATCACATATTTACCCATTTTATTATTTTTTTATATTAAAATGCATTCTAAATTCATAAAATACCCATTTTATCCTTTTTATTAAAAAGCATAAAACGTCCATCTGACTCCGAATTACTTTATGATTTGTGCGTGCTAGGTTAGCACAAATCTTAAAGCGAACATGCACGTATATTGAAGCAACGTGCACAAATCTTAATGCATGCAAATGGATCAAAATTTCTTTAAGATCCGTGCGTGCTAGATTGGCAGGAATCTTGAAGCAAACACGCACATATCTTATTGCGATGCGAGCGGATCGGACAGTAAAGGAACCCTTTATATTCAAATTTGAGTTCAATGGGGGATTTTATACTTTTAATAAAGGGTAAAATGGGTATTTTATAAATTTAGAATGTGTTTTAATATAAAAGACAATAAAATTGGTAAATGTGTGAGTTTTTGAAGTTTAAAGGGGGCAATACGTAATTTTAAAATTTAGAGGGGGAAATACGTAATTTTGAAGGGTATACATGAAATTCCCCCTTCTTTTTGGACTTCTCTGCCCGCTCGGACTGTGCCTCTCTCCACCACCGTCACCAATCGAACCTCTCCTGGTTAGCGCCTCTATCTCGCTCAAAAATTTGGAAACCCTAAATGCGGTTTAAGGCGGTTGATGAATTCTGAAATTTGTTGAGGGGATATTAGTCTTCATCTTGTGCGAAAAATTTCTCATTTGATTCTGCTCTCACATTAAGTTAGTCAAATTGGTTTATGGTTTGTTTTTGGAATTGCGTCTTCCACTCCAGATGCAGGATTCACCAGTCCTTGACTCTTTGCACAAAATATTTAAAGATTTGATTATATTTTTATTTTTGTAGATTTTAGACAATTCATTATATTTTCATGAAAAACTTTTTTGTGTTATGATTTAGATTGTATTAATTTTAAGTATTTCACCTCAAGTTATTTTGTTTGTTATAAAATCTGGACTATTACTTAATAGTTACCAGTACCTCTCGGCTGTTGTACCAGTATGTAACTAGTATCTTAGTTATCAGTTTGTACTGTACTTGTATTGTGCTGGTCCAACTTTAGTTGCTAGCATTGTGATTTTATTCATACTCTACAATCTTAATGACCAGATTTTGTACTACCAGAAATTTGTAGTCATCTTACCGGTCCATACTGAACACCAGGTACAGAAAATAAATCAAGTTCAATCTGCCCTGTATGCACTTTTCTACAGGAAGGTGTTTTATTGTGTGTGTCAAAGAGAGAATATTAAAGAAAGATGAAGGTGCTAAATAAATGTCTTAGGCATGTAAGGTATTTATCTACACTACTTTATGGAGGAGTTCAAGAGGGATCATTAAGTGGCATTGTGACGACTGGGAGGTCGTATCATATTTTGCAAAATAATAATGTGGTTACTTCTCTTAACTTCACAGCAATCCTGATTTCAAACCTTGTCAAGTTTTGCAATAAGTGATCCTATAGGAGGTATCACTCTGCACCTATTTCATTTTTGTATGTGTCACTATATCAGTAAATGTATATCTGTTTTGGCACCTTGCCATGTGCATATAAAGCTTCTCTATCTTAATTTACCTTTTGATATTTTCTTTATAAATATTTTTTTATTTTTGCTAGCCACATTGGATAATGGAAAACCGGCCCCATGGCTGAACTGAGAGGCAAATTGCATCAGGAGAGCTACTCGCCGGTGATACTTTCCAGGTGTAGATTTAAAAGCTAACTGGTTTAATTTAAAAAGAATTAATAATTGCCAACTCATTCGTAGTATAGCTTTTCTTATGTTGGATTTCTCTGTGGTCTTTGAAAATGTTATGATGGTCTCGATCACTGTTCTGGATTCAATGATTTGTAACGACTACTTTAAAAGAAAAGAAAATAAGATAAACAAACAAAATTATCAGTTACACCTGCTTTTTTATTTTGATATTTTTTTTGTGAATTATTTGGAATTTCTAAGGTCAGCTTGACACAATCAAAATGTTACAAAGAGTGTATGAGGATCTATTGGAGAATGAAGATAGCTGTGCCTTTCTAAACTGAAATCTGAAATCTAATTGCTATGCCTTTTCATAGTGCCCACTGTAAAAAGTTTAAAATTTGATTGATTATTTAGTAGGTATAAAGACTTGGAACGAGTACTCTTAGGTATTGTTAACTGAGTTATATATAAAGACTTGCATTTGCCAACTAGTGCCAAATGTAAAATGTTTAAAATTTGATAGATTATTTGGTAGGTATAAAGTCTTGGAACAAGTAATCTTAAGTGTTGTTTCTTGAGTTATAAAGACTTGCACTTGCCAACTAATCTATCAAACTTGGACTGGTAAGGGCTGTTGAGGAAGTTTCAGTTGAAAAATGTAAAATCTGATAGATTATGTAGTCATTATATATATTTGATATGTATAATCTTAAGACTTCATATGCTGGATATGATATAGAGACTTGGATGCGACTGCATGTTTAATACGTGGTCTTCTAGAAAGTGGTCTAACGACCTTCTAGAAGGTGGTCTCAGTCAAAGTTAGTTAGTTGGGGGATTTGACCGGGTCACGTTGTTATTTGCCTTTGGGAAGAGATATATTCACCAAATTGGTAAGGTGGTATTTACTTTAATTGTTACATTGACAACAAATATATTTGATAAGGGTGGTTTTATTTTGAGAGCATGATTGTGATTATTGAAAGTTGAGAGATATTTTATTACTTTATACCCAATTTGTTCTTCAATTTTTTCCACATCATATATTGAGCAATAAATACACAACATAAAAGCAAACAACAAATATGTTACAAAAGAAAACAATTAATGGGATCCCACAATTAATGCAGTTCAAAAGGAGACAAATTTATAGAAAGTGTGGAGCCCAAAGTAGGCCGGGCTCATCTGGGAGCTCATTCCATCGGCCCATAATCAGCCTCCTGCTGCTCAACAAAGTGCGGAGCCGAAGAGCAAGCGCTCACTTAGTCCCACATTGACAATATAATGCGCCATCGACTCACTTCAGTTGCAACTTGCACCTCATACTTTTTGCTATTCAAATCCTAACTGAACTATCAGATCGAGAGAGGGAGAGAGAGAAAGGGGGGTGCGTATAGGAGAAGAAGAGGCAGAGGGAGGATTCGGTGCTTTGTATGGACGAAGGAGGTAGAGATTCATCAGCGTGCATATGTGATTCTATCGTCTCTAAGGTAATTTGAATCCTCTTCTCGTTTCTCTACTGATCGACAATCTTTCGGATTGTCTTTTTTTTTTTTTTTAAAAAAAAAAAAAAAAAGTAAAGCTTGAGTGATGTTGACAATTCGCAAAGTAGATTTTACTAATGATGTAATGTTTAGTTGAAGTACTTTGAAGAAAGTTATTTTCAATTGTTACATCTCGCAAATATTTCTACTCAAGTGTCAACATCTTACTTCGGCGTTGTGTTTAATATGGTGAGAAAAGCATTTAAAGTTTTAGTCCTTCTGATTGGTAACACCTAAAAAATAACACCTCTTTTGTTGTTTGTGAGAGTTTGTATTGTTAGTGTGAACAATTTTTAGAATGTATTGCTTTGGTCATTTTGATTCTCATGGAGTTTGTTAATGATAATCATGATTACCCCCAGACAAACATAGATTTTAGAGTGATAACCTTTTCAGCAAACCATTTTTATATACAAGGAAAATAACAGACTCACATTTTGGTGCTATATTTTGTTTCTTATTCTAGAAAATACTTGATAATGTTTTTTTTTTTTAAAGAAAGGCCAAAGATCCCAAATTTATTATATCTGTAAACTAAAGTTCTTACAGCATCTATCAATCAGCATAAAACTAAGAAAAGCCTGTCTAAAAAAAACTGGCAACCTCATGTACCAGTACTTAACCAAAACAAAATTTCTAGTTTTACTGCCATGTATCACCTGACACATAGTGAACACATGGTACCAGTATGCCTCATAAGAACAGTAATCAAGCAACAATAGCTACAAAGTTTTAAAACCAAAATGTAATAGTTTTCCATCAAGTGTTGTTAGCATCCAAGAATGGTATTATCCTCCACCAACCAACAGTGATACCTCTGGTACACTGAGGTGGTCCGAAGGTCCAGGAATCATTCTGACAGGGGAGAGACTCTGAAAAGGAATCATGTCCACATACTTGAGAATGTTGATGAATATAAACTGTTGCAAATATGGTGAAATGGATTAAAAAATAACTCCTGTTCATTTAACATATCCAATGTATTCTAAATTGTTGAGCCTTTTTATATGCTTACAAGGAGTTAGTTTTATGCTCTTAAATGTCAGAACTAATGTTATGATTAATTTTTTAGTTTCCCTTATAGTATCACTATAAAAAATCTTTGATAGAATACAAATATTATGACAAAAACTTCTTGTTGATATCAGTCTCTGGAATTAACTTATAATCCTTATCTAGTTGGCTTTGAATTTTTATTTGCTAGTCCTTATCACAATTGTGAATATATTATAAATATTTATTTAATTCTTGTACTGTAGATACTCATGAGGCGGCATCATCAGTCATGAAAATAGAATTTGCCTCAAATTCGGCTTGAGTGGTTTAGGAATTGAAGCTTTGCTGGTATGTGATTGCTATAATTGTTATATCAAAGCAGTAATTATATTACTTTAGACAACATATTTTAAATTCTACTTTTATGTCTTATCATGCAAAATATATTTTAGTACTGGGGAATGGGGACTTAAAAGTATATGAACTTTTATTCTATCAAAAAATTGAGTACCTGTGAGCTTAAAATTAGGATCTTGAGATATACAGGTATTACAAACAATTAATAGCTACATGCCGAAGCCCCTGCGGGGGGGGGGGGTGGTGACACCAGTGAAGGAAAGAGGAAGGGAAAGGGCATAACTACAGTTTTTTTTCTTCTTCTTAAGATGCTACGTCCATATAAACAATTATTATTAGTTACTATAATAATAATTATTATATTAATTTCTTGTCGAAATTATTAGTTATTATAATTATTGTGATTTAGGCACTTTCAACAAGTCATATCCGACGAATTGACGAACTTATTGTGTCCTGGTGCTAGATCTCTTGCTCACCTTGCTGAGGTAGGAAGAAGCTTATAGAAACATAGATTATATATAGCATCTCTTTTATGATAATTTTGTTCTTGGGGTAAGTTTCTGTTTCATTTTCTGGTATTGACTAGATTCAGGTACCGGACGAATCTGCTGGAGAAAGAAAAGTACGGACCATCTACTCCTGCTAGAAGTGATGACAATCTTTCTGAAGAACCAGAGCCCGCATGTTGTCCTGGTAAATTCAAATTATTCTTACTTTCTCAATTCTGAAAATCCTAAATCGTTTGAAAGAAATTTACTTAGTTGTTCACCCCTTCATGCAGAAGAAGAAAAGAATACAAAAGAAGAAAGAATGCAGAAGAAGAAACATCTTCAAAGATTAAAAAACACTGTAGCTACAGTAGAACCACCAAGAATCTGGAGAGTTGGGGCATTTTTAAAAAAAAATGAGGGTATTTGTGGAATTTTTTATTTAATGGAAGGGTATTTAATAGGATACGAGGCCACGAGGGTGACTCTAAGCTGTTTGCAGGGACCATAGCGTAATTATTAATTATAATAGCAACAACAAAAAAGGAAATCAAAAGAAATATAATATTATTGGGACAAAATTTGAGGACAGGTTTGAAAGCAAATGAATCAGAAATATGCAGAAAACGGACTCAAATTAGAGAGGAATGCAGTACACACACGATACAATCAATTTCTAATACATACATAATACATAACCTTGACTTGTATACATCAATTAATTCACTAAAAAACTTAATACATAACCTTATATACATGCAATGTGAACACATATGGATATGATAAGTCTGGAACGCAAATATATGAAATGTGTTGAGTATCATCATAAGTTCCCTTTTTATTTTTAAGAATTGCGAGGGTATATCTACTAAATCAATAAAGACTGCCAATCACCCACCTCAATTAATTAGACACAGCCACACAGGTCATGAATGAAGAGTAATAAATAAATCACCCACCTCAATTGTATTGTTGAAACTAGATAGAACAAGTCCTATGAATTTAATGCAGTTATCAATTCTATCAAACAGAGCTAGATGTATTAGTAATAGTACACACGAGAAAGAATTAATTGTCTAGAAAGCTCTGCACAAAACTAAAAACTGACAAACTAGATGCAGTTGTAGATTATAGGCAAAGGCAACTCAAACACACGTCCATAGACAATAAATCTTAACATTTGTGCATCATGAAAATTTTAACATTTGTGCTGATCACAAGTGTGTACGAATCTTGATGCAGAACACATATTGCATATTGTATTTCGTCCGATGCATGCCCATGTAAAAGAAATCATAACTAAATTAAAAATTTCAAAAAACTCAGAAACCTCAAGGGGGCGTTTGGTTCGCGCTATAGGCCATTCCAGGGAATAGAAGGATTCCAGGGAATGTAATGCCAAGGAATATTATTCCAGGATATGTGACATTACCATGTTTGGTTCGCGCATGGCTATCGCTTCAACATTTCATGGAATGTGCCATTACCATGTTTGGTTCGCATATATATTGTTATTGCAATGGCTATCAATACATGTCTTCACTACTTTTAAATTATTAACTAAATAATGTCCAAAAAATTTATTTAAGTTCGCATAAATATAAGTCAAACCAATCAAATCATTCAATCAATCGAATTAGAAATTGAATTAAATAATACATTTAATTCGTTTCAATCATATGAATATAACAATTTAATATTATAACCAATCTAAATAATTATTTACTCATTAGTATGTAGTAATATGTAGTGTTACATTACTAACATTTGATATAAAAATGAAAAAAAAATTATTACATAACCAAAAAATATATTATAACACATACTTTTGATCCTTTTCGCATTGATTCATAACAAAAATGAAAAAAAAAGAAAAAAAAAATGAAATAATAACAAGCTGGTCCAGAGCAGTTATTTTGCTCTAAGGAGGCCAAGTTTCTAACTTTCCTTTCTTTCGGGCGCAATAAGCTATGATAAGACTTGGGTCAAAAAAATGGAAATGGCGTAAAAAATATAACAAGATGAAGAGAAGGCTTCGGCCTTTTGTGTTGCCGGAAGGAGGCTGGCTGGACTCAATACCCGGAGTAAACTGTTGGTAGTGAAGAAAGAATAGAAGATGCAATTCCACGGGATAGAGAAGAGAAAGAACAGAAAATGTGCCGTTTTGACTCCGCTCTCATAGCCAAAGCATCTCAAATGAAGCTCCTTATGCAATTTGGTGTCGGCCTAGAGGCGGACGGATAGATTAGTGATGAGGAACTGGATAGATTAACGATGGGTTGAGGCGGACGGAAGCTGCGAAGAGGAAAGGCGGAGATGACGCCGGACTGGTGGCGGCACGACCGAAGTAGAGTGGAGAAAGGAGAGCAGGTGCCGGAGATCGACACCATTGAGGAGCTTGGGTTGGTCTCGGGGAGAAACTAAGAAGGAGAAGAGGAAAAGAGTTTCACCGAAAGAAAATAAAATAATCGCGTGCTGGATTGTATTTCTGTCGAGCGGGCATCGAAAAATTCCACGTTTTTTTTTGCTATCGCGATAGCCACAAATCAGGTCATCAGCATAGCAAGGAATCACCTATTCCCGAATCTATTCCCTCGTTGATTTTGCCAAACGCGAATATCGCTTTCCAGGGAATTACAATGCCAAGGAATTACCTTCAAAAAGTATGAACCAAACGCCCCCTAAATTCAATTGGAATTGAAAATTTCCATTAATAAAGAAATGATTTTGATGGATCATGATAAAGAAATAAAACTATCCGACCGAGCGAGCCAACGACAAGGGAAGACGACCCCATCGTCACCTCTTTTCTGTCTGTAATTTTTCACAGTGGACCCCACCCATTTCTCTTTCTTTCCATTTGAATTACAAATGGACTCCGCCCCACCCCACCCCACCCCACCCCAATTAAACGTCTCCAATTCTCTGTCTTCCAAGCGGACCCCATCCATCCCCCTCACTAAACCCTCATTAAAGAAACCTGTCCAAACTTGGGACTCAAGTCTCTCTCTCCTCTGCCTCTGCCTCTGCCGCCTCTCTCCCAAGTCACAAGTCACAAGTCACAAGGCGCGACGACCTACGCTCTGCCATCTGAGAACTACGCTTGCTCCCTCTCGCTGTCTCGCACGCGGCACGCCACCTCTTGGGCTAAAATTGCATATAAACCTCATCCCAATTTCAGTCCTCCACGACCTAATTCTCTCTACTCTCTCCTCTTCTCTCTAATCTATCTCTGTTGCAGTTATTTCGAGCAATATTCGAACCATTTTAAAGGGGAATTATGTCTTCTGGTCTGATCAAGCTGGGTTCTTCTTCTTCTTCTTCTTTGTCTGAGTTCGTGCAACCAATGGCAAAGACCGCAAAATTTGTAATTTCGATGCGCATCAAATCTTCTCGGTAAGGGTTTATGCCAGGTTTATCTTTTAATTTAACATGCGGTGACCAAACCTAATTTTGGCTCACAGATTTTATTAATTACGCCGGTATATATCCCAATATTCCCAATTACTTGATAGAAAATCTCTCATATTTCCTCTATTCTGTATAATATTATTTTTTGTTTTTTTAGGGGGAATTTCATGTATACCCCTCAAAAACTTTGAAATTACGTATTTCCCATTTTAAGGTCATAATATAATATTTAAGGCACATTTATGAAACATACACCAGATCTCAAATTACGTATTTTTTGGTTTTTTTAGGCTGACAATTTTATGAAACATTCTACTATTTTTATTTTTCTTAACAAGGGTAAAATGGGTACTTTATAAATTGTAAATGAGTTTTAATAGGATAGACAATAAAATGGGTAAATTTGTGAGTTTTTTAAATTTACAAGAGTAAATATGATATTATGAACTTTAGAAGGAGAAATACATAATTTTGAAGTTTTGGAGGGGTATACATGAAATTCTCCCATTTTTGATTACCCACTGATTTCTTATTGAAACCAAAGCATGTTCTGGTACGGTACCAAACAACTGGTACCAATACCTGTATTATTCTGTTTGTACCTTATTGGTTTTATTGATAGTGTGTAGTTGTTGCTTTCTTTAGTTTCTTATTGGTACATAGGTATTTTCTTAGTTTCTGTTTTGATTGTTAGATTCCTCGCTAGCTAGTTTCTTATTTTGCTAGAATTCTTTAGTTCTAATTTTAGTTTTCTTAAACTTTGGTTTTAATTAGTTTGACAAATATTAATATGCATCTCATGTTTTGACTTAATTTGATTTATGCGGGTGTTCTTTTTGCTGACATGGTTATTTCTAGAATATTTATTGAGTTACACTTGAGAGTTTACAGTTATTAGCTATTCCCAGCTTATAATGATATTTATTTTCTTTTTGTAATAATTTTAGGAACTGTTCTCTCTTTTGTCGGTGTTATTGTTGAATCTATAGGATAATATCTTATATTTATTTTGACTTGATAATTATATCATAAGCACCACCTACATATATTCATATATATTTAAACTTTGTAAAAAAAAAAAACAGTTGGTAGCATCTTCTGTTTATGTCTATTTTTTTGGATTTCCAGCTGCAAATTCCACTGAATTCAATTGAAATTTGGTTACTTACAGTCATGTTATAATCCCTGGAAAAGAAGCTTCTTCCTTTTTGTCTTTCTGATTTGCACAAAATGCACAATAACTTTTTTCAGCAATGGAGTGCAAAATATTTTAACTCAAAATAGGAAATAACTATTCTTTTCATAGGCAAACCTAAGATAGTTAACAGTTAATTTTAGCATAATATTCATCCAACCAGCTCAATTATAAATTTGGTACATTTTATTTTCACGAATTCATCTCCTAGTTTTTTTTTTTCTCGAAACCCACACTAATTTGTAATAAAAACCTTCTTTTTTTTGTCAAAATTGCTGCATTCACATGACCAGGTGTTGCTTCCTCTTCATCACGTGATCAGACTCGACAGACACTACAAATAAAAAATCTACACAAAGTGTAGACTAGGAAGAAGAAAGACCAAAAATAGAAAAAAAAATTAAAAAAATGGTGTCACAGAATAGAGTAATTCGCATCCACTTCACTGATCCTGATGCAACCGATTCTGATACCGACTCTGATTCAGATTCCTTTCCCAGATGCCAGCACAAGATGTTCACAAAAACAATTGTGATTCCTCATTCAATCCAAAACACTAAATACCAAAACCAAAACCAAAACCCTTACCGGCCGCGCCAGCCTTCGAGCAAGTACCGAGGGGTCCGCAGAAGGCCATCCGGCAACTGGGCCGCAGAGATCAGGGACCCAATACGTGCAGTCCGTGTCTGGCTCGGTACCTTCCCATCAGAGGAAGAGGCACACAAGGCTTACGAGGCTGCATATGTTTGCTTCGAGAAAGAAAAGGCACAGATTGCTCAAGAGAAGAAGAGAAAAGAGAAGGCGGGGCTGCCTGTTCAGACTCAGTCTTTTGTTTCTACAGGAGAACAGAGGGAAGATATCACTGACGAGGCCAATAAATTTAAGTGCCAAGCCACCGGGTCCACCTTGTCAGTAAACACAAGTGCCAAGCCACTGGGATTTTTGGAGAATTTGTCGTCTCAGCTCTTGAAGCAAATGGAGGCAACGGCAGATGCCGATTTTAGGATTGGTGATTTTGATTTATGTGATGATGATTTGATTCAGCTCGACGATCTACCTTTGTGGACTGAGAATTTGGATTGTGGTGATTTCTCATTCTTGAAATTTTAAAATTAGGGAAGGTATTTGTGCTTTTTGTGAAGGTTGTAGCCTTCTTTTTAGTTTTGTAAATTTGAGAGTTGCATGTTTCTTATTTATATTTATTGGTAGTTATTTCCAGTTTTTGTGACCCAATGTCTGATCAAATTATGATTGTCTGTTTTGACTTTTGAACTAGTTATTTATTGGTAGCTATTGGTAATAATTTAGTAAAGATCCAATGTCTGTCTGTTTTGACTTTTGAACTAGTTGTATCATCTTCTGACATGACTATATCCTAGGTTAAGCTCTTATTCTCAATTAAAGTTAATAGATTATAAAATTAGGATTGAAAAATTATGATTGTGATTTTTTGCATCTTATATATTTTTTTGACCTTTGATAATTCCAATATATGGGTGGGTATATGTGACTGAAATCTCATTTTTTTGGTACCCATGAAGCCATCATTATCACCTTCTTTGATCTATCTTTATATTGACAACTCCATATTTGATCTATCTTTATAAAAAAAAACAATTGAAGCCAAGCAGGTGCAGGTTGGATTTTATCTAATATGAGAAATTGGGAACTGAGTCTACAGAGTTTGCCTAATGCACCTGTTTGTTGATGCTTTCTGAGTACAACAGTCTCAGGAGTACGTACGTCATCGGGTACGCATAGCAATAAAAGACTGGACAAGTCAGCAGCTTGGAGGCCACATTTCATCCGGGGATGCAATTGGCCAGGGCAGCTATATATGACGTGGTCATCTCGGGTATTACCTTCGCAGGCACAGCCCGGCCATGTCACGATCTGGAATGAATTTTTCCTCTTGCACCTTTATGAATTTAAAATATAGACATTTGACAGTGTAAATTGTAAGTCAACAAAAAGCCAATAAAGAAAGACGCTGGATTAAAAACTGCATGCGTGGAAAATGATTCCACATGTGCAATACAACTTTTAACTGGAATCATGCAAGAAGTAAATTAAGTAATACAACTTGTGCAAAATAGTTTTCAATTACAGCAAGTCCAAAGTCCTAACCCAACTAAGCAGGATCAGTACTTTGATCGATCCAGGTGAAACGTTTCCTTTACCAGACGTTTACCCCTGTAATCAGATCTCAAAAGCCCACACAGCATATCAGTTTTACTAAAGTTAGACTTATTACAAAACAACTGCATTAGGGGAGCATGCACCAGTCCGTACCAGATGGAGTACAGAGGCAGACTAGACAGGTACCCGATCATAGTGCCAGCAGGGAAATCAGTAATAATAATAGATGGGTCATGGCAGGTATCGGGCAAAGCAGGTTTGGGTATTCTGGTATTTGATAGCCAATTACTGTTAAATGTATAGAATTAATTCAATATCAATGCCTGAACTCTCAACTGTAACTCAAACATTTGACAAGTAAACAAGAAAGCAAAAGAACAACCGAATAAATCAAGTCAAGTCAAAACATGAGATGCATATTAATTTCTGTCAAAGTAATTAAAACAAAAGTTCTAAGAAGATCTAAATTATAACTAAAAATTCTACCAATTATAACAGAAACTAACTAGGAATTAATCTAACAATTAAAACAGAAACTAAGCAAATCATCAATCAATTGCTCCATGTAGCTCAAGATAGGGGGGAATATGCCGACGTACCAATGAGAAACAAAAGAAAGCAACAACTACACAATATCAAATTATGGGGAAAATTGGGATACTGGCATAATTAAAAAAACCTCTTGAGGCTAAAATTAGGTGTGGTCAATGCATCTTAGATTAAAAGCAAAACCTCTTGAGATCGAATAGAGAGATTTAGATCATCGAGGACTGAATTGAGATGGGGTTTATGCAATTTACCGAAATGATGATGATTTGATTTGTGGTACGAAAATGATAGAAAAAGATCTTACCTTTCTGAGGTTTATGTGCGCTTTCTTTTCCCTCTCTTTTCTGAGTATTTGCGCCTCGTATTTGAAATTAAAATATGGGTACGTTGTAATTTATCAACTAAACCGAAAATGTTTCGGTAAGAGCTATTTATTAATCTGTATTTACGTATAGCCCCTTAAAAATGTTTTTCAAATTAGTCCCCTTTAGCCCTACTTCATCATCTCTCTTGTTTCTTAATTATAAACACATTCTCCATTTCTGTAGTAGTGAACGGGGCCACTTCTCAGAGATCCATCTCTTCAACGGTAATTAAACCGTATTTAAGATCCGGGCCCAGCTGCAGCGCCTCAATAGCATTTAAATCGCTGACTGCCCTGTTGCCCAGCTTGTCTGAGGAAGTGCAAGTATAAAAGACTTGGGTTGTTGAGGAAGTTTCAGTTGAAAGTGTAAAATCTGATAGATTATGTAGTAAGTATAAAGATTTGATATGCATAAACATATATAAGACTTGATATGCTGGATATGATTGATATAGAGACTTGGATGCGACTGCATGTTAAATATGTGGTCTTCTAGAAAGCGACCTTGTTATTTGCCTATGGGACAAGAGATATAATCACCAAATTTGTAAGGTGCTATTTGCTTTAATTGTTACATTCACAACAAATATATTTGACAAGGGTGGTGCTAACTAGTTTGAGTGCACGAGTTTGATTATTGAAAGTTGAGAGAAATTTTTATTACTTTATACCCAATTTGTTCTTCAATTTTTTCACATCATATCTTGGGCAATAAATACACAACATAAAAGTAAACAACAAATATATTATATATTGTAAAAGGGCAATGGGGTGTTACTGTAGCTAGGAACAGTAACACCCCGGCTCCCTGCCGTCTGATGATAATTGGATGCTTCAGATCAATTTTGCTGATGTCATCTAGCGTCATTTCTCATAAATTTATTTTTCGTTCGTATCTAACGGTCGATCTTGCCTTAAACTTTCTCTCTCGCTCTCTCTGTCATTTCGACAGGTGTCTCTCCTTCACTCCTCACGTCGACATCTGTTCGTTTCCTCCTCTTCTCTACCTTCCACCGACTAAACCTTTACCACCTCTTTTCCCCGTCCTTTCCACACCGTTCCAAACTTCCCTTTCACTCCTCCCATCTTATAGTCTCCGCCTTTCTGCCTCTTCCTCCGTTTTTCCGTCCCACACCCTTAACCTACGAAACAAACTGATTACCCTTAATACTCCAAAGGAAAGAAAAACAATGGAGCGAGTGGAATGAGGCAGCTACGGCACTTGAGGTAAAACCTTCTACTGTAAATCGGAGTGTCGCTAAATTTCTTACAATTTACGGTGTGATGTTTTCCTTTTTTTTAATGTTTGTCCGTTCGTTGTTCATCTCTATCTTACCTATATTGGCACTCCCTCAGAAAAGCATTCTCTTTTTAAGGCATACTGAAGGGAAAAGACAAAGGGGCTCCTAGAGATATAGAATTAGAAATAATTTATGTCAAATTGATGGTGGGGGCTCCCTTACTGGTATCAGGTTGGTGCCAATTTGAGACTATTCAGGTTGAGTACCTATAGTTATCAAAATTTCTGAATTCATGGTGATCCAAGTACCATACAAGATACAATAGTAAATGAGCCTTAGAATATATTTTCCTTTTCTGATCTCATTGTAAATGCAAAGCAGATCAAGCGTGAAATTTCAACAATGAAGTTGATCAAGCATCCCAATGTTATTCACATGTATGAGGTTAGTTGGGCATTTTATAAGTTCTTCATCATTTAATTATTTTAGTATCTCTATTATGGCCTCATAATTTTTTCTCTCTTTATTTGGGTTGTGCTTGGGATTCATAGGTGATGGCTAGCAAGACCAAGATTTACACAGTCATGGAACCCGTCACTGGTGGTGAACTTCTTGACACAATTGTAAGATATTACTCTAAACCTGTTTTCCACATTCAATATTGGGTATCAAACAACCTGGATAACTGGTTGGTTTTTGTATTAGCATCCATGCAAGCATGTGCCGATTAGCATAGTTATCCTTGTAATATAATATAGCTTATGTAGTCAGATTTTAATAGCTACTGTGTCTAATTTTTACTCCATTTCATGTCCAAAGGGAAGTGAAGGAGGATGAGGCCAGAAAGTACTTCCACCAGCTAATAACTGTTGTGGATTACAGCCATAACAGAGGCCTATATCATAGAGATTTTAAGGTGAACGATATAAGTAAATCAGATATTTGCTGAGTTCTTATGATTAGGAGCACTATGATTTGTTTCTTTTGTTTTAGTATTTAGGTGGATTCCTTATATTTCCTTCTATTTGTTCAATAGCTTGAAAATATTTTGCTTGATGCAAGGGATGTTCTCGAGGTCTCAGATTTTGGGCTTAATGTACTCCATCATCAGCAATTTGAAGACCACGAAGCTCTACCGTAGCAAAGACAAAATCAAGACTGTAACCTGTGCTGGGATTGGGGAACGCAACCTCTACACGAAGAAGGTCACACCATCCATCGCTATTGAGAAGGTAAATGTGCAATTGAGGACTGAAAATAGATAGCCACACTAAAGTTTCTATTTTTTCCATGTATTTCTTTTATAGCTTATCTTGTATTTCTTCTCCATAGTAGGATTGAGAGTAAGACGACGAAGCTCTACCGTAGCAAAGACAAAATCAAGACCGTAACCTGTGATGGGATTGGGGAACGCAACATCTTCACGAAGAAGGTCACACCATCCATCGCTATTGAGAAGGTAAATGTGCAATTGAGGACTGAAAATAGATAACCACACTACAGTTTCTATTTTCAGTCCTCCTGCTGCTCAACAAAGTGCGGAGCCGAAGCGCAAGCGCTCACTTAGTCCCACATTGACAATATAATGCGCCATCGACTCACAAGCGCCTTATAATTAAAATGGGAAGCAACCTTCCGTTGCAACTTGCACCTCATACTTTTTTGCTAGTCCATATCGCAGTTGTGAATATATCTCTATTATAAATATTTATTTAATTCTTGTACTGTAGTTACTCATGATCGATGCAGCAAGATCAGTCATGAAGAATAGAATTAGCGTCAAATTTGGCATGATCGAGTGGTTTAGGAAAGGAAGCTTTGCTGGTAATTGTTATATAAATGCAGTAATTAAGTATATATACTATTTTAGACAACATATTTTAAATTCCACTTTTATGCCTTAATTATAATGTAACAGATCTTTCAGTACTGGCCGAGAGCCAGCGGTACGTGTGCGTACGTACGTACGTACCTGATCTACCGTCTCTGAGGTAATTCGGTTGCTCTTCTCGTTCCTAGCTAGCTCTACTGATCGATGATTGTCTGTGGGTTAATTTGTTGAGACAATCTAATCTAATCTATATATGTAATAAAGTGGAGACTGGTGACATTTATAAATTGGTGGGATTACGTACAGTCTGGGTTGTATAGGAATTGATTTGGCACTAGGTACGTACCAGATAGCACTGGCACTTGTACATTATTGTATTGGGTTAATTCTTCTTTTGATTTGGCACCAGATGGCGCTTCATCCTAGCTACTTAGCTTTAGAATTTTGAGGGTAGTTGTTATAGATTAAACAGTTGTAATTCTTTCCTTAATTTGTTGATGAAAACAAGTAGCTAGAGGCTACTATTTTATTTTTTATTTTTTAATGTAAAGCTCGAGCAATGTTGACAATATATTCTCAAGTAGATTTTATTCATGGTGTAATGTTTAGTTGAAGTGCTCCTTAAGAAAGTTATTTTCAATTGTTACATCTCACATAAATTTTGTACGAAATTTTCAACATCTTACATGGTAGCTAGGGGTGAAAACAGAGCGAATCCGGAACATATGTCAAAATTTTAAACTTAATCCGGCTTAAAGGAAACGGATACGAAATGGATAATCTATGAATACGGATACGAAACAAATAATTGTCGGATAGTTGAGTCATATAAACTCTAAGATATATAAGTACTAATTAATAAAAAAAAAAAAGTTGGGGTAAATATGTTAATATATATGTCCGGTCTATGCGTACAAAAAATAGTTGAGGCAAATAAGATACAAATAATAAATAATATTGGTATACAAATACATAAAGTATTTGTAAAAAATACACCAGATCGTTCCAGTAAAAAAATATACAAAATACAACAAATCTTTATACATCCAGTCTCCACACTACTGGAGGTCTGGAGCTATTAGAAAAAATAAAAAAGAGTTGCTGTCCGGATTATTCCGGATCCCATATTACCATATATATAGTTACACACTTTGTGCAGCGAAGAAGGGAGAGAGAAGAGTGGGATCTCCGAAATGCAATTTTGCTTTCTTGCATAGAAAATGGGTTTTCGGATTCTATCCATCCGGATCCGGATATCTGTCCCAATTATTTTTTTTGAAGAGTTGGTAGAGGCTACCAACTATAAATTTTATTGAATTGAAATACGATAATTACAGCAGCAGTTGAGCTAGAGGGTTCCTTCTCTACATTTACAATAACCCCCCTACAGCAGTAGTTATTTACAAAATCTGTCCCAATTATTAAATCTCTTTTTCAGAACATCTCCATTACAATAATTAAGTTAATTTTAATTTCTAAACTATTCTCTAAACGGAGATGAAATAACACAATAAAAGTCTAAAATTTGAGATGAAATAACCCAAAATCGCTTCTGCGGGCTAACAATTAAAATGTTAGAAATTTGATCAAAATAAGTTATTCCAATAAGGAGCAGCAAAAGGGGGAAAAAACGAACAGTAAAAATTTGGCTGAGACTGTGAGACAAAGCGTCAAAAACTAAATAATCTTAAGGATTACATCGAAGAATAAAAAAATTAAATAATTCTCATTTAGACTGATGTTAAATATGAAATATTTAAATAAGTCTAATTAAAATGACGTAAATGTAACTTTATATTGGTTTAAACTAAATTACTTTTTAGATAATTTATTTATTTCTTCTTTAAAATTTGTTGCCAATAAAAAATATTTTTATTATTTTCTCTTGACGGTATTTAATTTGAATTCTATTAATTTTAAATTTCCATCAAATAACAAAATTTAGATCCACCTCACTTATATCTACCAAATTTAATCTTTGTAACTTAAAATTCTACCTAATTACATGTCATAAAATACTAAATTTTTGTAACTTAAGATTCCACCTAATATGTCATAAAACACTAAATCTTTGTAACTTAAAACTCCACTTAACATGTCATAAAACACTAAATCTTTGTAACTTAATAAACTCCACCAAACATATCACAAAGCAACAAAAACAAGTAACGCATCAAAAGGAAAAAAAAAAAAAAAGTTAGGCTGAGACAAAGCCGAATTTTTTATTTATATCCAAAAAATAATGGAAATTTAAAAAAATACCCATGTTATCTTGAAAATTCGAAAACTACCCAAACTGGAAATTTTTTTTCCGGATTTGGCCTCTAAATCCGGAAAAAAAATTTCCGGATTTAACATTTTTTTTTTTTTTTTTTAGAGTATCCGGAAATTTTTTTTCCGGATTTAACATTTTTTTTTTTTTTTTTAGAGTTTCCGGAAATTTTTTTTCCGGATTTAACATATTTATTTATTTATTTTTTTTTTTTAGAGATTCCGGATAAAAAAATTTAACTTAACAAATTATTTTTTATTTTTTTCTTTTAGAGATTCCGGAAATTTTTTTCCGAACCAAATAAAATTTTTTTTTTTAAGAGAAAAATAGCTAAAATACTGAAATCTAACGCTAAAAAATCGAATTGTTTTTTTAAATATTTGTTTCATTAATTTAAAAAATTTCAAAATGGTGTAGAATAATTTAGAAATTATCAAAATAGCTAAAATACTGAAATCTAACACTAAAAAATCGAATTGTTTTTTTACTACGAATAGGGCCGATTTTGTGCTAAAATACGATAAATTACGTATAAATGAGACTTATTTTGTGGCATCTTTCATAAATCATAAAAAATAGTAAAAAAAATTCCAAAAATAATAAAATTTGGTGTTCTAAAAGTTTATTACATAACTAATTTACTGAGCTACGTAGATTGAATAATAGAAATGAAAATCTTAATCGGAAACTTCAACTGAAGTTTTGAGGCTCTTCTCTTTGTTTTTTGGCGATTCTGAATTTGAAAAACTAGCAAAGCAGTCCGGACGCATGCGCATTTTCGCAAGCTTTCCGAAAAGTGGTCATTTGCTGAAATCGGACACTCGAGCGCCGTTTTATGGCCGTTTGAAGTTTCGTCGTCGTTTTTCGCCTTCTCAGTGAAGATATTATCCCTATTCGTACGTAATTTAGCGTACTTTACCGTATTCTAGCATAATTCTACATAATTATTGTAATTTAGTGTAATTCAGCATAAATCAAGTAATTTGACTTGTTTTAGTATAAATATGCTAATTATATATAAAAAAAATGTAATCTAGCAAATATTTAAAAAAACAATTCAATTTTTTAGTGTTTGATTTCAGTATTTTAGCTATTTTGATCATTTCTAAATTATTCTACACCATTTTGAAATTTTTTAAATTAATGAAACAAATATTTAAAAAAACAATTCGATTTTTTAGCGTTAGATTTCAGTATTTTAGCTATTTTTCTCTTAAAAAAAAAAAAATTTATTTAGTTCGGAAAAAAAATTCCGGAATCTCTAAAAAAAAAAAAAAAAAAAAATGTTAAATCCGGAAATTTTTTTTCCGGAAACTCTAAAAAAAAAAATAATAAAAAAAAAATGTTAAATCCGGAAAAAAATTTTCCGGATACTCTAAAAAAAAAAAAATAAAAAAAATGTTAAATCCGGAAATTTTTTTTCCGGTTTTTGAGTTCAATTTCCGGAAAAAAATTTTCCGGGTTTAGAGGCCAAATCCAGAAAAAAAATTTCCGGTTTGGGTAGTTTTCGAATTTTCAAGATAACATGGGTATTTTTTTAAATTTCCATTATTTTTTGAATATAAATAAAAAATTCGGGAGACAAAGCGTCAAAAACTAAATTTTTTTTTAATAATCTTAAGAATTGCATCGAAGAATAAAAAAAAAAAATTCTCATTTAGACTGTTGAATATAAAATATTTAGATAAGTCTAAAATAATGTAAATGTAACTTTATATTAGTTTAAACTAAATTACTTTTTTTAGATACTTTAACTTATTTCATCTTTAAAATTTGCTGCCAATACAAATATTTTTATTATTTTCTCTTAACTGTTTAATTTTGAATTTCAATCAAATAAAAAAATTTAGATCCACCGAACTTAATTATGCCGAATTTTTTATTAATATCCAAAAAATAAATTAAATTACAAAAAATAACCATGTTGGTGTTGAAATTCGGAATTTACCCAAACCGGAATTTTTTTTTTCCGAACTTAACAAATTTTTTTTTTTTTTTTTTACAGATTCCAGAAATTTTTTTTTCCGATCTTGACAAAGTTTTTTTTTTAAGAAAAAATAGCTAAAATACTGAAATCTAACACTAAAAAATCGAATTGTTTTTTAAAAATTTCAAAATAGTGTAGAATAATTTAGAAATTATCAAAATAGCTAAAATACTGAAATCTAACACTAAAAAATAGAATTGTTTTTTAAATATGTGTTAAATTAATTTAAAAAATTTCAAAATGGTGTAGAATAATTTAGAAATTATCAAAATAGCTAACATGCTGAAATCTAACACTAAAAAATCGAATTATTTTTTTACTACGAATAGGGCCGATTTTTGTGCTGAAATACGGTAAATTTACTAAAATGCTGAAATTACAATAATTATGTAGAATTATGCTAAAATACGATAAATTACGCTAAATTACGTACGAATAGGGATGATATCTTTCCTGAGAAGGCGAAAAACGACGACGAAACTTCAAACGGCCATAAAACGGCGCTCGAGTGTCCGATTTCAGCAAATGACCACTTTTCGGAAAGCTTGCGAAAATGCGCATGCGTCCGGACTGTCTTCGTCAATTTTCTGAATTCAAAATCACCAAAAAACAAAGGGAAGAGCCTCAAAACTTCAGTTGAAGTTTCCGATTAAGATTTTCATTTATATTATTCAATCTATGTAGCTCAGTAAATTATTTATGTAATGAACTTTTAGAATATCAATTTTTATTTTTTTTGGAATTTTTATTTTATTTTTTATGATTTATGAAAGATGCCACAAAATAAGCCCCATTCATACGTAATTTAGCGTAATTTATCGTATTTTAGCATAATTCTACATAATTATTATAATTTCAGCATTTTAGTAAATTTACCGTATTTCAGCACAAAATTCGGCCCTATTCGTAGTAAAAAAATAATTCGATTTTTTAGTGTTAGATTTCAGCATGTTAGCTATTTTGATAATTTCTAAATTATTCTACACTATTTTGAAATTTTTTAAGTTAATTTAACACATATTTAAAAAAACAATTCTATTTTTTAGTGTTAGATTTCAGTATTTTAGCTATTTTGATAATTTCTAAATTATTCTACACTATTTTGAAATTTTTAAAAAACAATTCGATTTTTTAGTGTTAGATTTCAGTATTTTAGCTATTTTTTCTTAAAAAAAAAAACTTTGTCAAGATCGGAAATTTTTTTTTTCTGGAATCTGTAAAAAAAAAAAAAATTTGTTAAGTTTGGAAAAAAAAATTATCCGGAATCTGTAAAAAAAAAAAAAAAATGTTAAGTTCGGAAATTTTTTTTCCGGTTTGGGTAAATTCCGAATTTCAACACCAACATGGTTATTTTTTGTAATTTAATTTATTTTTTGGATATTAATAAAAAATTCGGTAATTATGCCTACCTAATTTAATTCTTTGTAACTGAAAAGTCCCACCTGGCACCTGACATGTCATAAAACACTAAATCTTTGTAACTTAAAAGTCCACCTAACATGTCAGAAAACACTGAATCTTTGTAACTTAATATTATTAACTCCACCCAACATCTCATAAAACAACAATTAAAGAATAAATAACGGTTAAAAAGAAGAAGATATATATAGAGACATAAATCAGGGCGGACTCCAAAACCTTCATTTGAAGAGTGACCGGACCGACGAGATGGAGAGAAATAGGAGAAGATCGGGTGCGTGTAGGAGAGAAGAAGAGAGGGGACAATTAAACGAGCAGCGGTAATTCAGCGGCGTGCGTACGTACCTGATCTATCTTCTCTTCTCTTCTCTGAGGTAATTCGGTTGCTCTTCTCGGTTTTTGATTAAAGACTGGATCAATATAATCACTTTATATGTTTTTCAAAATTAATTAATTTGTTGGTGTGGAGGGTACGTATTATGTTGGTTGATTCCATTCAAATGGATCTGTGTCTTGATCCCTTCTGTATATGTTGATCTCTATCTTTTTTCTCAATTGAGCAAGAAATCCGTGTACTTTATCTAAACTGGAGATGATTTGAAGAAACAATCCTGAGGTGTCTTGTAGAAATATGTAAATAGAATATAAGGGCGACTGTAATTAAGCTGTTTGTAGGACCATAGCATAATTATTAGAATAGCAACAATAAAAAAGGAAAATGAAAAGAAAAATAATATTATTGGCACCTGGGCCAGTTCTAATTAGCCAAAACCAACACACACTGACACACAGTAATGGTTGTTAAAATTTTATATGAAGTTGTGGCAACCTCAGCCATTGGCCTCTCAAGTGTCACATGAAATTTCCTATTATAAAGTGCCTTCAGAGTAAAAATGTGAAAAATAATACAAAGGATTCTACAGTCTAAACCAATTATACTGGAATGTACTATGCAAATCATAAGTTAAGAAAGGATATGGAACTGGTAACAGTTTTTGATACCTTGCTAAGGAAATTATGTTCTATTTTGGATATCTCGCAAATATATTGTGCGAAAACTTGGACATCTTACTAGAATATTTTTTTTAGTATTTATATTTTTTTAGTATTTTTTTAGGATATGGAACTGGTAACATAATGTCGCGTCTGTTGTTTGCGACAGTTTGTTTTATTAGAGTGAACATTTCTTAGGATGTTGCTTCGGTCATTTCAAATTCATAAGTTTTTTTATGACAATAGTAAACCACAGAAAAACATGAATTTTTGGAATGATAACTTTTCAATGAAACATGTTTTTGGAATGTTGATGAATGTATACTGTTGCACATATAGAAAATAGATGAAAATGAACTCTTATAGTTATAATTTAACATTTCCATTGCAATCCTTATCTTATTTTTTTTTTTTTAATTTGCTGCAAAAGATCAACCTGTTTTTTATGCTTGTGGAGCAAGTTGTTGCTCTTATTGTCAGAATGCATGTTATATACCAGCTTTGATAATCCTTGATTAAATCCAAATAATATGATTAAAAAAAATTGTAGTTTGATGATACCAGTCTCCATAATTAACTTATAAATTAATGTCTAGTTGGCGTATGATAATTTTAATCCTTATCAAAATTATTCTTATTATGTTATAATCCTTTGTTTTTTAAATTCTTGTAATGTAGATACTCATGAGGCAGCATCATTCATCATGAAGAATCAAATTTGGCATGAGCGGTTTAGGAAAGACGCCTTACTGGTATGTTGCAATTAGTTCCTGTTTCAATGCATTAACTTTACTTGTACTTTAAACAAAATGTACATCAAATGCTGGAAGTTATGTCATTTTCTGATTCATATAAAAATTACATTAACTATACATGTACTTACACTAACTTTGGAGAAAGTTACATGCTTGATATAAAAATAATGCATTATGAAGTAGGATATTTTAATTTTTCTGACATAAATCTTACCTTACTCCCAATAAGTTCTCCTAGAAAGAGCTCCCAATTGAACCAAAAAATAAATTGTTATGCAAAAATAAATTATCATGATGACTTGACTCCAATCCTCGATTATCGTGTTCATACTTCCAATTTTCTTATGTACTAATAAGAATCTCTACAGGGTACAGCTGATGCCGTAAGGCAGTACTGTGGCTGCCGCCAAAATCAAGCTGGCCGATGATTTTCTGAAGATGAGGAAGCTGCTGTAGATTTTGGTTTCAGGCACCCCGATCGATCGCCCAGAAATTGGCTATCTTCTCGGCTAGGGTTTTCTACGTCTTCTCCAAAGATGAACCGGCACCCAGAGGTTAAGTGGGCTAGAAGCACGGAAGATGATATTGAAGAAAGTGAAGACGAAGAAGAAGCAGAGGAACCTCAATCGACTGAAGCAGAGAAGCCAAAGGATGAGGGGGGTTAAAACTTAGAAACAAGTATTTTGAGCTGTAACTGACAAACCTTCTTCTTCTTTTTTTTTTTTCATTTATATGAAGGAATTTGAATGACAACATTTGTCTTGTGGATGGACATATTCCGAGTTTGATGTCATATGTTTAATTTTATTTGTTTTTAAATGCTACATATTAAAAATCGACTGATATTGCGATGATTTAGTCATCCCATCCACTTCAAGCGAAATCCTCTTCAATAATAAATCCTATTTATTCCCTCTAAATAGATAGCTGCAAAATGCACCCTCAAATTACAAAATAATAATAATAATAATAATTTTGCTGCCTCATATTACAAAAAAAAAAAAAAAAAAAAAAAGCAGGTTGAACTCAGATTACATTGAAACTATTAAATACATTTTCAAAGTTCTTATAAATGAGACATAAGTTAATTCTGATCGTGCATATATAATAACACAATTAAAGAAATTAACTAAATGTTATAGAAAAATAAGTCTAATTTTAAATAAATTTAACGATCATATTCATATATTTTTATATTTTTTAGGTTGAACAGAAAATTATGAAAAAGATATATATGTAATCCATTAAGATTAGTTCAATTTTTTCTCCCACACGAATTTGTGTTTCTAGGACGAAGCTCCAAAAACAATTAGCATAACTGATTTCTTGTGTTTTTCTTTATGAAATTTAACATAACTGACTTTGAAGGTCAATCTTTGGTTTAGGCTTGTTAGATATTCGATGAATTACTTGAACAATTTTGTTTTTTTTATATATAATTATCTGATTTTGAATTTCTATTTTTACTGTTTTTGATAGTTGACTCATCTATTTTGAATTTAATTTTGTTTTTCTACCTTTACAGTTAAGAACCATATAACGTACGTATTCACATAATTATCTGATTTTTAAATGAAATTGTCAACTAATCACAATTAATTAGATGAGTGTAACAAGCTAACCAATGTGTTTTGTGTGAACGATAGAATACAATCTAGATGAGAACTAAATATTTTAGTTGTTTTCTTTTAGATTCGGTACAACAGTACAAACATTATTAAGTACAAATCCGGCCTTCTGTCTTTTTCCCAAAAATAGAAATAAAGGAGATCATTTATTAGGCAAAATTCAATTATGACTACATTTTTTTTTTTTTGATAAATATGTCTATTGTTGCTATATTAGTAAAAAGAGAATATATTGTTAAGGTTAATTATTTTCATGCATTGCACTTGATTTGTGCGAAATGGCACTTTTATAAATTGGATCCTAATTACCGGAGGTCATACACTTGATTGGAAATTACGAAAGAAATAAATTCATTACCCGTGATAATTTTTCAATTAATTCGCATCGCACAATTTCAGTCAAATTTAAAAAAATGGCGAGATTTCGTAGTTACAAAGAGAAAATCACCCAACTAGGGTGTTCGGGTCCGGTTTAATTGGTTTTAAACCGAAACAAGAGAATTTGATTTAAACAGTTCGGTTTTTTCAGTTTAATGGATCGGTTCTGTTTATTTTTAAAACCGATTAATATTTTGATTCGTTCAGTTTAAATTTTTTAAAACTGGTTAGACCGAACCGATCGAAATTTTTAAACTTATCCTCGGTCCAAACAAAACACTTAAAAAAAAAATCAAAAATTACGACATAATGTATATTGCTTGATTTGGTTTGCAACCATTAAACCAAACCAAACCAAACAAATTTTTTAAATTAACAAAAAAACATGTTTACTTTTATGATTAATATCTTATGTCAGTTCAATCAAATAAACTGAATTTACTTTGGTTCAATTCTTATTCTATTTCAGTTGTTCAGTTTGAACCGAAACAAACCGATGAGCACCCTTACATCCAACTGACAGTGTCTCTTCTCCAACACCTCATTAATTTTTTTATAGTTGACTAAATCGAAGTAAAATCAACAATTTTCATTTAATTTTTAAAAAATAACATTAAATCACAAAAAATATAATTCAAATTTAACAGAAAATATAAAATTAAATCAATAAGAAAATGAAATGAAAAATGTGAATAATTCTCTCTCATATTGTTGAATTATTATTCTGAAAATTATGATTCTAAACAAGTAATTTTATTTTAAATTATTTCTATTCAACTATTTTATATTGAAATGAACTTACTTTTGTTCTTATCGTTATTTCTAATCAGACCCTAAATATTTTCAACAAATAAGAAATAAGTAAAAACATATAATAATACCGAATTTGATATCCTAATAAATTACTATTGAATTAAGAAACTTAAAAAATTTAACATCTTATTAATAAGTTCATTTCAATATCTTATTAAAAATTTAATATCCTCCATTTTGTATGCCTCCACCATGCCTCCATTTTTAAAACGTTAATAACTCAAAATTTAAATCATAAACGTCAAAATAAAACCGTTACATGTGATCTATATTATTTTCTTTATGTGCTCATAAAAAATTATCACATTTTGGTTTTGTTTTTATGTATATCAATAAGTTAAAAAATCAACGTCTAAAAATTATCCACATTAGTACGTTTTTACAAGCTCTTGATGACAACCAAAACAAAGTTGAAATATCATAATTTTTTACACATGCATAGATAAAATTATGTAGATCATATCTAACGGTTTTATTTTGACTTTTAAGTTTTAAATTTTGAGTTATTAAAGTTTTTAAAAATGGAGACATGATGGAGGCACACAAAATGGAGGCATTTGAACCCTCCTCAAGTAAGATTCACATACAAAGTAATAAATCATAGATACTAATACATGTTTATCAATTTTTTAAGATATATAATTAGATTTATTTCATGACAATTTTTTTATCCTACATACAACAATTTATAGTAATTAGTATCACTTGCATATTTCATACGATATTTAAAATTATAAACAAAACATGATAGATCATACAAATTAAACTCATTTTCTCTCTTTCTTTACAAGCAAAACTTCTTTGAATGTTATTTTTTATTTTTTGATGTTAAATTTCAAGTGTGTCCGAGCTTATTGGACCACAGAAGAAAATTCTTTAATTTTTTGGACCATACAAAGATAAAAAAATTCTTAATACATAATGAAACAAAAATTCTTTACTTAATAAATATAAGTCTCAAATTAAATCTTCTAGTAATTCCTGTGAACTTTTCGAGAAATAGAAATAATTTTGGTTAAATAAAACAATTTTGGATTATGAAATATGAAATATATTTAAATTGCATGATATTTTAGAGACATGTCTATGTGTCGAATAATGTACTTGTCATATATGTTTCTTGCAACAAGCTAACATTGCACTTGTCAAAAAAAGTATTGCTGAACGAGATCCCATTTTGTACCAATTTTGCTTAAAAAGGGGTTAATAAGGATTACAAAAACGTGTGGATAATTTATTTTTTCCTTATTTATAGATTGCTGTTTTTAAAAGTGTCTTTAATATGGAAAATAATAAAAACCTTACAGGTTCAGTAAAAGTATTGTTGAATTTTGAGAGAATTGCATTAAATTATCTAAACTGGATAGATTATACGGTGAGTAGAGGTGCTATCGGGTTGGGTCGGGTCGGGATACTATTATATTTGGACCCGTACCCTAAAAGTGTTCGGGTCCAAATTTCGATCCATACACTTATTTGTTTCAAATCGGATCGGGTCCGGATCCGGATACCTATCTATCCGTAGATATTTCGGGTCCAGTCTTTCGGTTCCGGATAGATAGATACCCATAACTTGTTTGTGGATTATCGGGTGCGGTTCGGATATGGGGCGGTTCCGGATCCGGAGCGGGTATATGTCACAACTCTCATATTACAGATGTTTTTCCTTTTTTCTCATTAAGTGCCTTCAATAATATTTTGTGAAACTTGGGTAGTATTTTCAGAATTTGATTATTGATTGTTTGGAGTACTCATGGTGTAACAAAAAGTATTTGAAAGTTTTTTATTTTTTGTTAATAGCTTTTGAATTCAGGAGGCTTGAGATAAATAACTTTTGACAATCAAAATATTGAAGAATAGATTTAATTTTTAGAAAGTAAAATATTGGAGATGGTGATTTCCTTTTCTATGATTCAAAAAATTCATGAATGGAATATTAATACTAATTTGTTTGAATAGAGAATTAAATTTTTGACAAATATTTGATTTCAATGAGATTTATTGCGAATGACATATCAATGAGAGCAATAAATTTTTATGATAATGAGGATGATATATAAGGCAGATATTGAATGATATATTCAAAGTACTAAATTTTATTCAAAAAATTAATATGCAAAATGTGATTACTGGCGTGACATTTGTTGATTTGATTATATGTAAAATTGTATTTTCATAGTTATTCATATATGTTTTATCAGGTATTTATATGGGTATCGGGTCGGGTTCGGTTATGGGTCGGATAACTAAATCAAACCCATATCCTATCCATTACAATATCGGTTCCGGTTTGGATCCGGATCGGATGTTAAATTATTATTTTTGTAACCGTACCCATAATTTAACCGGTTATATTTTTTAAACCATACCCTACCCAAATTAACCGGATCCGGGTCGGTTCCGGGTTGGATCCGGTTCAGTTCCAGATCGGATCCGGATAATCGAATAAAAGTAGCACCTCTAACGGTGAGACATTAACATTTTCTTTTTTACTATTTTTTTTGAATTTTTTATGGTCCACAATTTTTTGAAAAACAGTGATTTTAAAAAATTCCAATAAAATAGTAAAAAGTTTTTAAAAATTGTAAAATTTGGTCTCCAAACACAATTTAATATGGAGATCAACTTGAACAGTTCGGAATGACGTTTTGAATTTTGAAATTGAAAATATAGACGTGAAGTAAAACGATCGCTTTACTTTGGGAAATACCGTAGCCCAACTCATATATATATAGAGTTGGGCTAACTTGCTTTGGGAATTAAAATGGGCGTTTTACTTTGCGCTCATATCTTTATTTTCAAAGTTCAAATAGTCGATTCGAACCTTCCAACATGTTCTTCATATTAAAATGTGCTTGGAGACCAAATTTTACATTTTTTGGAAATTTTTTACTATTTTTTCAGAATTTTTGAAAATCACAACTTTTCAATAAAAAATAAAAATAAAAAATTCAGCAAAGTGATGATTTTCAAAAATTCTGAAAAAATAGTAAAAAATTTCCAAAAAATGTAAAATTTGGTCTCCAAGCACATTTTAATATGAAGAACATGTTGGAAGGTTCGAATCGACTATTTGAACTTTAAAAATAAAGATATGAGCGCAAAGTAAAACGCCCCCTTTAATTCCCAAAGCAAGTTAGCCCAACTCTCTCTATATATATATATGGGAAAATCCCAATTAATGTTGAAAGTTGAAAGTTGAGACCCTGCAAACATATATCAGCTCAAATCATTATATTTTTGGATTTTTTTTTGTAATTAAGCAAGCCTACAAACTTATCTACACTAATTATAGCTTAAACCACGATTTATTTTCATAGATGACCTTAAAAGAGCGCAATTGGTGTTTGCCCTCTTTATGTAGGGACCTTTTTTTTGAGAAATTGAATACATTGGGGCGTGACTAAAACAAGTAAAATGAGAATATTGTTCTCTTTATTTTTCATGACTAAAAAAAATGAGAATACTGCTCGTCTATGTTTTCCAAATTAAACTAGGAAGATAAGTTGCTAATTAAAACAAACCGATATCTGCTCAATTGCAAGCATGAAATTAAATTTCCCATCCATTTCACTACTCATGTTGTCAATACTACTATTATTATACTATTATTATACTGTCAATTGATTTTTCTTTTGTTCTTAATTTTCTTTGGGAAAAAAGTGACAACAAGAACTACTGGCATGGTTCGATTAATTCATTAAAATTCAAAGGTTAATTAATTAGTTCATAACACTGCATAGAGCAGATAAATAAGACATAAGTTCTCCCACGGGAGAACATGAGTTCGAGTCGCGTGATGTGTTGTCTGAGTGCCTACGGCTTAAATAAAAAAAATTATGGTCTATATACATTCTTGTCGGCCCGCCCGTTCCAAGTTGGGCAGTTGATTCAAGCGGCTTAGGCGAAGGCCTGAGTTGAGTGAATCGTAGAGAAGAGGGGAATGCGTGAGGCTGGTTTCACAGAGCAGCGAATACCTCTCGCTCTCAACGGTGGAAGGATAACGGGCCCGTGCGGTTCAGATCCACCATGGTCTTAGGAGAGTTCCAATCGAACGGTCATCCTTGAAAAAGCGAAGGACAAACATAAACTCATGGATAAAAGGAAAACCCTAATGGCGGTGCAAGAAAAGAAGGGCGATCAAGAAGGCGATTGTAGTGAGATCGAGACGACGGCTCAAGGAAGGGAAGGTGCTAGCAAGGAAGATAAACCAGGAGATAAGGAAGGCGCTCGAAGGGAGGATGAGAAGGTGAAAAGAAAGGAAAAAAGGTTGGCTGACTTTTATGCAGAAGCGATGAGGGAGACTCCAAAAGACATCTTCGAATGGAACATTTCGAGCAAGGCGACAAAAGAAAACAGGAAGGAATCTGGCATACAAAACTTGGAGTGGGCAAATGCAACTGCCCTCTTACCAAACGTTTTGGAGAAAAGACAAAACTTGGAGCAAAGATCCCCAGATCTACTATGGATAGGAGACTATCCGGTGCTCCGAATAGTTCCTGCGACAGAGCAGGGTATAGGGCATCAAGTACAACTGCCATCTCTTCATAGTCCAGGTCTTAATCATAATGAGCAGACAAAAACCACCGTTCAAACTCCCCAGGCAAACGAAAATCCAATAAAGATGCAGGAGAGGAAGGGTCTGCCCTTAGGGTCTAACAACAATAATAATGAAGATCTGGAAGGATGGACTGTGGTTACTCGAAAAAAGAAAAAATTGATTCCCCAGGGGGCGGTGCATAGAGGAAATCAACAGTCTCTTCTTAATATCCATGCTACAAAGTTAAGACAACAAGGTAAGTGCTTCAAATGCCTGAGAGAGGGTCACATACAGGCTGTCTGTTCAAATCCAAGACGCTGTTTACATTGTAATACTGATGGCCACATAATTCAAGACTGCCCATCAAAGCCACAGAGAAGTTTAAGAGACGCTCAAGGTCTCAAGCCACCTTATAAAAGAGAAGGACTCGCCGCAGGAAAAACCTACACTAGCTCTCCGTCTACCTTTACAAATCCTCTAAGAACTAAACCCTTAAAGAAGGATACCCCAAAACCACCATCCACAGAACACCCCTCACAGAGTAAACAAGTTAAGATGGAGGCTCCAAGAGACTGGCAAAACATGATCATGAATGAACCTGCTGCCCTGTGGCAAAATAGGCCTCATTCCCTTAATGTCTACCTAGCACCAAGGGAAGAACTTAGCCCTGCAAACCTGTTTCTCGAAAGGTCGGCCTTTATCTTTGCGGGACAGGGAGCTTCTGAACCCTACTTCAAACAGAGGGTGGCTAACTGTATGGGGCGTCAATTTCATTGTGATGCTTCGGATTTCAAAGTCTTCGTCATCGATGATGATTTTGGAGATGTTATTCTCATTTTTCCGGAGGTCAATATGGCAAGGGCAGCAATAGACCATGCATCATTTTATATTGGCAACAATATAGAAATCCAACTTCACCCCTTTTCCCCAGACCTACAACTGGCTTTTGACCCACTGGGAGGGAGAGCACGTATTAAGCTCTATGGGGTTCCTTTAAACAACTGGAACAGGATTGATATGGCGACCCTAGTGTCAGGCTTTGGCTATCCGTTAAGGGTTGCTCCTTATTTCACTAATGGCAACTACCAATTCCTGACCATGCTTGTTGCCACCAAAGCTGCAGACGAAGTCCCTTTCTGGCTGAAAATGAAGGTTCATCCACATAGGAAGGATGTCCGGGTAGAACTTGATGGGTGGATGGAGCATCAGGATAACCATGCTCCGAATCAAGGGGGTAACAACAATGAAAGGAGAGGCAGGGGTCATAGAGATCATCGGAATGACAGGGGGGCAAGGCAAAATCCGGCGAGAGGTTCACCGCCGGGACGACATGACAGGGGAGGCGTTGTCAACAGGGGATCGAGAAATGATAGGAACCTGTCCAGTTCAGGCTCGAATTGGACAAGGCCAGTACAGGATTGGGTAGAGAATTTAAGGAGGCAGCTTTTTAGCGCTGGTGTGATTACTGGAGATGAGCAAGCAAGAGTGGGCCCACAAAATCTACATTTAACGAAGGGGCTGCCAAAAGAGGTGATTGTAAACAGAATCGAGGTAACAGAGAATGGAAACCTTTTCTTGGACCAATGGGGTATGAGAATTTTCAAATTAGGTTTGGAGGGCCCCACTATGCATTTTGCCCAGAGAACTTTTTTTGATGGGATTAAATTCATTTCTGGAAGTTTGCTTACCATTTTTTATGACAACTTTCCAAAATGTCATACTAAATTGTGTACTTTGGAGGAAGTGGTAATTCATGAAGAGAAACAACAAGGCCCTCAACGGGCTGAGAAAGTCTTGGGTTTTTTACAAATGACTGGGGAAACGGATGGAAACAATTCTGGATCGCAAATAGTGCCTAGTGAAGTACAAGGCTTTCTTAAGGCCCAAGATGGCCCAGCAAAGCTGAATGCAGATCTTTCTAACGGGCCACCACCGGCTTTGAGCGACCGGTTTACAATGTTCAGGGGGAGTCCAGCACTGAGGCTAAGAGAGGTTTCAAAAGAAAGAATCAGAGTTTGGGAATTCCGATCAGAAAGAGTAAGAGGTTGATGGAGAAACATGTGGAGGAGAGAGTCAAATACAGTTCTGGCAAAAAGAAATACACAAAGAAGAACATTAAGCCTAAGCAGATTAAGTGGGAATATCAGCAGTCCTTGGATCCGCTTAGCAAGGTGCAGGCAGTGATGGTGGTGCAAATGGCGGGGGTAGAAGTGCAGGGCGGCATTGAGAAACAAGTGGAGGAGATTATTGCAGGATGAAGTACCTTGAGCTTTACAAAGTCTTGTGGAAGTCTGGTGGAAGGGTATTATCTAGGTTTTTACTGTTTTTAATGGGTAGTTTGTTTTTTGAATTTTTACTTTTATGCAAGATGTGGGGAGTAGTTGTGTCAGTAAGTAAGAAATTGTGGGGATTTAGGATTAAGAAAAGTTTGGCTGAGGTTGGCCTTTTGGCTGTAATGTCAGGAATGGTTCTGGAGTCAAAGTCTTGTAGGCTCCTCCTTTTTGTTATAAGTATGAAGTTACCAGTGTCTTAATGGATTATATCTCAAAAATTAAAATAATCTCCTGGAATGTTAGAGGTCTTAATGACAAGGAAAAGAGATTAGCTGTGAGACAAACTATTCTTTTAGAAAAGCCAGAGGTGATATGTTTTCAAGAAACAAAGATGAGTCAGATGAACCCGTTTGAAGTACAACAAGCTTGTGGTAAGAGATTGAAAGGGTTTCAATGTGTGGATGCTACAGGGACAAAGGGTGGAATTTTATTGGCTTGGAATTCTACCAGGTTTCAGCTAATTGATTGTGAAAAAAGGGCATTTACGTTATCTGTAACTTTGAAATACAAAGGAGAAGAGGTCAAAATAACAGCAGTATATGGTCCTAATTCTGGCTCACTGAGAGGGGATTTTTTCAATGAATTAAGGGAGGCCAAGCCGCAAAGTGACGTACCTTGGATGGTGTGTGGGGATTTTAATGTCACGTTGTTGCAGCAAGATAGAAATAATCATAATGCTAGTAACTGGTGAGAGTCAATCAAATTCTCTGATTTGTTGATGGAGCTAGACCTGATTAATCTTCCGCTGAGAGGGAAGAATTACACATGGTCCAATGCTAGATATCAACCAACAATGGCAAGACTGGATCGCTTCCTAATTTCTGACAACTGGAGTAGCTCTTTCCCAAACTCAAGGCAGGAAGCAATAGCAAATACCTCTTCTGACCACACTCCGTTAATGCTTACAGTTAGAACAAGATTTAAGCAGTCTCTATTCTTCAGATTTGAGAATAACTGGCTCAAATCGGAGAATTTTAAACTGTTTGTAAAAGACAGATGGGCTCAATTTGGACCAGTTCTCACCCCGGATGGTCTACACAACAAGCTGGAATCTCTTCAAAAGGAAATCTCGATATGGGTAAAGGACAAGCTGGGAGTGTCTAAGCACCAGATTCTGGTGTGTAGAGAATTTATGGATTGGTTTGGCAAAATGCAAGAAGCGAGGCAAGCTACAAATCTGGAAAAATGGGTCCACACAGTCGTTAAAAGGAGATTTGTTGAATTATCAGCAGCTGAAGAAGAATTCTGGAGACAAAGAGCCAAAGCAAGATGGGAAATAAAAGGTGACTGTAATACAAGATACTTCCACTCCTTGGCAACAAATTCAAAGAGAAACAATGAGATACAAGTGGTGGAACATCAAGGGCAGTTGCACAAGTCACAACAGATGAAAGCTAAAGTGTTCTGGGATTTTTATGCGGATCTAATGGGAGCAACCTCATCAAGCATGCCCAACATAAATTGGGAAAACTTATACAACTCAAATCAGGATCTACAGGAGCTTATAAGTCCCATCAGTTCAGAAGAAATTTCTTCAGTCATACAGGAGTGGCCAGCAAACAAAAGTCCAGGCCCCGACGGTTTCACTGGGGAATTTTACAAGGAGTTCAAGGATGTAGTAATACCCAACATACACAGGGTGCTCAATGAGGTATTACAAAAGGAATTAAGTCTGGACAAACTAAACACCTCTTTCATTGTGTTGATACCGAAAAAAGAGACTGCTAAATGTCCACATGAATTTAGACCCACAAGCTTGCTACATAGTGTGCAGAAGATGGTATCCAAAATCCTTGCAAAAAGACTACAACCTCATATCCTTAACCTGGTAAAGGATAATCAAACGGGCTTCACTAAAGGCAGGCAAATTACAGAGGGTTTTCTCTATGCACAACAGATGCTACAAATTGCGAGGGAAAGGAAAATTCCTTTAGCCTTATTCAAAGCTGATATTCACAAAGCTTTTGATACTCTAAGTTGGGAATTTCTAATTAGAGTCATGGAGCAATTAGGGTTTCCAGGGAAATGGATTCAATGGATGTTGAAATGTGTACTTAAGGGGTCATCTCAAATAATAATCAACGGCCTCAGAGGAAAAAGACTGCAATTAAAAAGAGGAGTGCGACAAGGAGACCCACTGTCACCATTATTATTCATCCTGGCAATGGACTTTTTACCAAGATGGTTAGATAAATTGGTACAAAATGGCACATGGAGACTGCCATTTGATAACATGAGACCTTGTCTGTTATACGCCGATGACTCTTTATTCTTTGTAAAACCTGAAGCAGGTCAAGTTCAAGCTTTAAAACTCATTTTCAATATCTTCAAGCAAATATCGGGCCTATCAGTCAGCATGGAAAAATCTGAGCTTATACTATCCACTCATGCTTTCGACAATGATAAGCTTTTGACACAGATTCTAGGTTGTAAACAAGGCAGCCTTCCTTTTCACTATCTCGGCCTTCCTCTATCAGATAAGAAATTGCCAAAAAATGCTTATTTAACACTGCTGCAAAAGATCAATCGAAGGCTTGAAGGGTGGGCGGCTAAGCAATTGTCTATTGCTGGCAGATTGGTGTTAATAAATGCCATCTTATCTTCTGTACCAATATACTTTATGTCAGTGTTCAAACTGCCAATGTGGGTCGTACATGAAATTGACAAAACAAGACGGAATTTCCTCTGGAAAAAAAATGAGCAAGACAAAAAAGGGATACCTCTAGCGAATTGGAATCTTGTGTGCAAACCAAAGAAATATGGAGGACTAGGAATAATTGACATTCAGGTCTTCAATGATGCTTTATTGGCGAAATGGTACTGGTATTGGGTCAAACCGGATGATAGGCTATGGAAATCCTTGTTCCGAGCAGCTTTTGTTTTTACCAGAATGAGTGAATTACCGGATTGTAGATTTTTCAAGGAAAATATTCACAAGATAGTTCCTTTCTGTGAAAATTATATGAAGAGGGAGCTGGGGAATGGGCATGCAATCAACTTCTGGTCACATAATTGGGGACATGGCCATCTCAAATTTGTACTACAAGATTTGTACAAAGAAGTAACGGATAAGGGTATAACAGTCAATCAGGTGTATCAAGCACAAAATATGGAGGATATGTTCCAGGATCTGGGGGCAATTTTGAATGATGATCAAGCCTTACAGCAGTTATACAAACTGAGGCAACTTTTAACGTACCAACAAGTGAATTTAGCGACACAGGACAATGTCAGTTGGTCTTTGGAGAACAGTAAAGAATTCTCAGTAAAATCGGCGTATTTAGGCATGAAAAATATGCCTAACCTTGGTTCAAACATACATAGGGTCTGGAAATACAAGGTGGCTCCTAGAATCAAAGTGTTCGCATGGTTAACATACTACAACAGAATACTCACAGTTGATAATTTGGCTAAAAGAGGATGGCATCTTCCAAGCAGGTGCTCCTTATGTAAGGGGGAGAGTGAATCAGTTCATCATTTATTCTCAGAATGCACAATCACACTGGAAATGTATAAGAGAGTTGAAGACAGGGTGCTGACTCATATTCACGACTGGAAGACCCTATTTAGAAAAGATGAAGCTCAAGAATGGATTGTTAGAAAAGGAGGTAATAAAAAGGCCAAAGAAATGATTCTCTTAACAATGTTTGTGGGTTGGAGGGAAAGGTGTTCAAGAATATTCACAGATCGGTCGAAATCTGTGTGCGATTTGGTGAAGGAAGTTGAAGACATGTGGAAGGTCTACCACTAAAAAAGAGGAATTTTGTTTGTTTTTTTTACCTTTTCCTTCTTCTTCTTTTCTTACTTTTTAATAATTAAATAGGCTTTTAATTACGATTCAACAGTGTTGAATTGGATTTTATCCTTTTATTTTTTGGAACTTTTTTTGAGTCTCAACTTGTGACTCAGAGTCTGTAAACTCCTTCATTCAATATATCAATAAGGACTTGATCCTTATTTTTGATCAAAAAAAAAACATTTCAAAAGCGCGCAGTCCTGACAAGAATCCCCTCTAACTATATAGCCAGGTGAACATCAACGCCTAGTCGCCTACAATTAATAATCCCCTCTAACTAGCCACCTGTACCAGTCTGATACTGTCAAATTAATGTTGATTATACTCGCCATATCTTTGCTGGCAATCCATGCTTAGGTACCGGAAATGGGCTATGTTCTACCTCATCACTGGATTTAACAACCTCCCATCTACAGCCAAAATTCAACAGTAAGTTAGGAATTGTGAAATAAAGATCTTTCTTCATGTTTTCTAAAAAAACATTAAACATCAATATATCTCACTTGTAATTGGTAACCAATTGGTAAATCAGGACCAATATTTCTATCTTGGCTAGCTCGTTACCCGGACAAGCATGCACGCCATTTCCAAATGAGAGGTAGGTATTCGGCCTTGGTGCTACCTGCACATAAATCATTTTCATTTTCCAGTTGTTATCTTGAAAAAGGGTCAGAATGCAGTTGCAATTAAGGGAAAGCTTTTCAATGCTTTCTTCTCGAATGATCACAGGTGTGTTTATAACCAATTTTATGTGGTGTATTGTCTGTCAAATGTGAGACCTAGCTTCTGCAATCTATATGGCACCTTAGCAAGTGAAAGATCTAGTAGATTAAATTGCAGCCAGGAAGGAAAGGAAATAGTGTGACACAAAATCGACACACACAAACACACTAACACAAACCTTGAATCTAGAAGGGTCAAACTTCTCAGGATCTTGAAAGAACTCGGAGTTGTGATGTATGTTCCTGAAAAGTGGCATCACCTTCCATCCCTTGGGGATGAGGTACCCTGTATCATTCCCATAGAATTGTATTGAGTTTTAGCACCAATGTTTTTTTTTTAAAACTTTTATAGACACCAGTACCGGAGGTGTCCTAAACCATTGAAGTAAAATAAATTGAGTAATACTTGAATTGTTTGTGTAATCATATATATATATGAGGAGGGATCCGATTACACCTTTTTTGGTGACACACTTTGACACCTACCATTTTCAAAGTCCAAATAGTCGATTCAAACCGTTCAACATGATGGATATATTAAAATGTGCTTGGAGATCAAATTTTACATTTTTTTGAATTTTTTTGCTATTTATTAAGATGGTTACAAAAATCGTTGTTTTCAGACCATTGAAAAACAACAATTTTGTAACCATCTTAATAAATAGTAAAAAAAATTCAAAAAAATGTAAAATTTGATCTCCAAGTACATTTTAATATGGTGATCATGTTGAACGGTTCGGATCGACTGTTTGGATTTTGAAATCGCAAAATTGACCTATATAAAAAACGGTGTCATGATGTGTCACCAAAAAAGGTGTAATTGGATCCCTCCTCTATATATATATATATAGAGAGAGAGAGAGAGAGAGAGAGAGAGAGTGTGGCTAATATCAAAACGTTTGCACCAAGGCCGCCCTCGTGCAACCAAGTCGTTTTTGGATTTTCAAAGTCCAAACGGTCGATCTAAACCATTAGATGTGATCTCTATATTAAAATCTGCTTGGAGACCAAATTTTACATTTTTTGGAATTTTTTTACTATTTATTAAGCCACTTTGAAAATTGCTGATCACATAGTCCAGAATTTGGTTGCACTGTTTTTCCTGTTCACCCGAATCAGCAATTTTCAAAGTGGCTTAATAAATAGTAAAAAATTCTAAAAAATGTAAAATTTGGTCTCCAAGCAGATTTTAATATAGATTGAACATCTAACAGTTTGGATCGACCGTTTGGACTTTGAAAATCCGAAAACGACTTGGTTGCACGAGGGCCTTAGTGCAAACGTTTTGATATTAGCCACTCTCTCTCTCTATATATGTCATCACAAGTACCAAAAGTACTGGTCTGTTTGTCATCATATATATGTCATATTTTTTGCATTGCAAGTAAATTTATAGGGTAACCATTGGTCCCTTATTACCATGAAATCAAATGTTACCTTTGGTATTTTTTATTGGCCATTACTACTAAAGATTCATAAAATAAATATATTAATAATCTACTAGATAGCTAGCTCTAATAAGCATTACATCATTCATTCACATTGATATCTAGGTGAGTCTCCTTTCAAAAGTTCTTTTTCCCCATAACTCTTTGTGATTTCCATTTTTTTATTTTTACCATAAGTCCATAACTAATACTCTAATAGAGATATGGCCCATATGAGTAATGGGCTTGACCATTACCAGTCCTAATTAAAATAGAAAATTATTGAAAGGAATTTTATACCTTTATACTCAACGTCAGCAACTGCTTCTCTAAACGTGAATGAAATGATGGTGGCCATCCTTAAGCTCTCCAATATCACCTACTTTTGCAGAATGATTGAAGTAAAATATATATGGGGAAGAAAATAAAGCGCAATCATCATTTTCTATACCCAGCCATGACATAAGAGGCACTTAGAAAAACAAACTTGACGAATTTGGAAACAATGACAATCGAATAATTTGACTATCTTGACAACCATCATTCATTTTATATTTTATACACTTCATACACTTGAAAAATGAGGGTACTACGTACATTCAAATGTTACATTCATCAAATTACATGAAATTTGCAATGATATAAATTTAATCAAATTTGATCGAGTATTAATCAAATTAATTTAATTTGCTAACTAATTAATCGATATGCTATAAACTATAAAATTAACAACAGGTACTTTTATTTATTATTTTTTTTAGAAGTGTTGCTGAGGTTGTTAAATTAAGTAGTTGTTAATGGATCTTCAATCATTTTGTAAACTGCGATTCTTGTTTTATAACAATAATAATTCTACTCTCAAAGGAGAATATTTGATCACAATTCAATTGCAAATATTACAAAAACAAAACTATGTAGGACAGACAATGAGATAACCTCAAGATTGTCTGACGCAAGAAAGAATTATGAGAAGAAGCATACGTTTTTTCTTTTCATGAAATATAGGAATGGTTCAATTTCAACTTAATTTCTAAATTAATATTCCCAATCAGTGATTAATTTTTTGATTTACCTTGTTCCCATTTCAATATTTTATGGAAAACAATTAGATTTGCTTACAATTTGATATTATGAGGCTATTTAATTACTTGGAAAAGGAACTTAATTAAATATGCTATTTGTGTCACTTACTTTAGTAGTACATATAATAACACAAAAATAGGAAGTCATAATTTACTTACTCTATTTGTGACATTCATATCCCTTGTCTGAGTCCATGTCAAGGGTTTCTTTCCACACTCATTAGCATGGTAGATTTTCATTTGCTCAGCCTAACCAGAAAAGTAAAATTTCAGGATCCAAAATTCAACGATCGTTTATGTTTCCAATTAATTAATATATTGAAGAAAACATAGTAGCTAGGTTCTGATCCATACCTTCACATGTTCTAGTACAGTGGGGTAATCGTGAAGAAACTTCAAAATCCATGTAAGTGCACTTGCAGTGGTATCCTGTGCAGCAAAGAGCACACCTATTACACTATCTGCAATCTGTTCATCGGTGAGATTGCATCCATTTTCATCCTTATAGTCCATCAAACACCCCAAAAAACCACTTCTTGATTCTGTCCTTTGCCTTCTCTCTTCCATTATCTTGTTCAAAATGTAACTCAACTGCTTCCTCGCCTAGATATAAACAAGAGACCATTTTTGGGTATAATTTGAACATAATGCAATAAATCAAGGAGAAAGATAGAAGAAAGAATAGCAATACAAATTATGCATGCATGCATGCATGAGTTGCTTTTTTTTTCTTACAAGTATTGATCTCCGGTATGGAGTTCCGGGAAAATTGACTGCGAAAGAGTTGTAACCTTTGTCTAGAATAATATAATTCTTCTTTAATTCCTTCTTGTGATGGTCATCTAATTGTCGTCCGAAAATCATACAAATGCCAACGTCGAAGGAAAGCTGGACCACAACATGCAAAGAGATACAACAATAACAACATTAATTAGTTGAATTTTACAAGTTGAATTATAATATAAGGAGAGAAATCATAAATGTATGTAAACTTACTCTTTTCATTGCAAGGTAAGTAGTCTCTACATGCCCATCCCAAGCATGCAGCATAGATCTCACGATGGATTCAATTTCCGGTAAGATGACACGAAGCAAGTCGGGGCTTAATAAACTCTGAACAATTTTTCTCAACCTGAGATGGTAATCTCCATGGTGGAAGAACAATGCCCATGGTCCAATCATACGCTCTTTGCCTTTCGGGTATGTTGGTTTGAACAGATCTGCATGAGTCACTAGCACAAAACGAACTGCCTCCGCGGTAGCCAATATTACACAAGGGCAACCTAAGAGATGTGTCTTGAAGACTTCTCCATACCTGTTATTATATCACGATCGTGTATACATCATGGAAGTGTTAACATATTTGCAGAGGTGATCAAAGCAAAGGTTAATCAAACCTTTTTAGTCGCAAGTTGAAGAAGGATTTTGGATTTAGGGAGTAGAGTTGAAGAGTTTCTCCTATGTATGGCCAACCGAGTGAACCAGGCGGGAGTCGGGGTTGCATATCTAGCGCTCTTCTCTTGTTCTTGCTCATGAAGAGAAAGGAGAGAATGGAGATGAAAAAGAGAATGCAGATCATGTTGTAACTGATCTCCATCCCTTGACTACGGGCTTTCTTAGAAGAGAGCGGAAAGGTTCTGGCGAAAAGGTTGTTGTATCCTAGCTAGCGATGGTATAGATAGGGTTTTTATTGAGAAAGAAAGGCTGGAAACACACAATGTACAAGCCTTCACGAAAAGAAACCGCTGGATATATAAGGACACGTGCCACACATCCACAATGATAGAGTAGAGTCTCATTCTCATATTAATCTTGCGTAAGTCTTCTCCCTCTTCGTTTAATTTCAAATAGAGATGTTAGTGAGTTGGCAATTTGCATGAATAATTGAATATATATAGAGAAGGTTCAATGGAGATCGATAGGGATCTAATAAAGTTGCAATTAAGATACAGTACTGTTATTCCATTTCCTTTTCTAGAAATTGAAACTGACGTGCATTGTGACTGTGACGTGTCACAGAATTAGACAGGACATCTGTTTTATAAAACGAGAATATTTGATATAGATGAGTATTGATTTAATGTATGTTCAAATTCAAAATTAATTATATCCGCATCATGACCGTGACAGCAGGGACAAGATCGATAGAAAATTATCTGAAAATTAAAAATTTTGAATGGGAAATAATCTTACAATTTTTTATTTTTTTGAGGAAAACATCATAGAAAAAATATGTATATTTTGCATTTATTTTGGTAGGTAGGGAGCAAGTGCCTATCCCGTGCCACACTTTGGCTCCTCCCTCTATAGTTTAATTATACGAGTACAGTAGGGCTTTTGGATTTTGTTTTAAATTGCCCTCAGTTGCTGTCTTTGTGCAAATTCTCAGGACTGTGATCTTGTAATTTACAAACTTTGGTTTCATATATGAAACGGGCATTCTGTTGCCTTTTATAAAAAAAATATATATATATATATATATATATATATATGAGTACAAGTTGAATACTTGACGCATATGGATTTCAATAAATTTACAGATATTAACTATAATATGACAGGCGGATTGAAGGTTAATGAATGGGTCAATTCACAGAATCAATTTGAGCTTCATTTTTTATTCTAACTTCATCAAAACAGACTATATTACACATAAAGTTCTTCTAAAATACATTTACAACGTGTCGCGCATACGTTTGTTGATGTATTTAATCAATTTGAAATTCATTTATCATTCAAATATCACCAAAGCTGATGAACAACATATAATTTTTTTTTAGAAATATCCTCTACATACATATTAATTTTTTTGCGTAAAAATCAAACAGATAATTCTGCTCGATAGTCAAATTGCAACCCAATTCCTCTCCTAACTAATTGAATCTGGGCCTTTGGGCTTGATGGCCTGTGAACTGTTGATGCCTACCAATGGGCCGCTTTATTTGTTTACTTTCTTCAAGAAACTATGGAGATAATTTGTTTCAACGAAATGTTCTTAAGATTGCAGATAATTTGTCTTTTGTTAATGCAAGGAAAATTAATATATAAGCCAGCAATTAAATTAATTCATTACTGTAGTTCAAAACTGCTACACTCAAAACAGGAAACCTTCTACCACTTATTAAAGCAATACAGCAATTAATATAAATTGTTCAATTTGCAGGGCAAGTACTAATAAGCCTGCTCATTCAATATTTCAAGAAAAACCAGTACTAATTATGATTCTTCTCCCATATGCAGTAATTGTTGCCGTGTGCTACGGCATGGAAATCCGACGGAATTAGATTGCCGATATCAAATCTCGGTCCGAGCTTTGTAGTCACTTTCTCATCAATCACTGCCAAATAGAGATCCGCATCAGCAACCAGGATACGCAGTGTGCTGCCAGAATGGATGCCATTTCGCAATCTGATAGCAGCTAATTCCGAAATCGGCCCTTTTAGTCCCCAGTCGAACAAATGATCATTGAACTACACATGAATAGACGGCCAAGACCGAATACAGTATTATATTCAGTATTATATATATAGTGAGTTGTGTAATCCTTTCTTTCAAAATTTCTTTCTATAGAAAGCAATTGAATTTCAATTAAGAATGTACTTACAATGGAAGGTATTCCCGGGTGAGTCAAGATATAAGCATAGCCTTGCATGACTTTGTCGGACGGGAAAGGCCACGAGTTCTGTGTAGATCCAGTGTCATGGTTATCAATAAAAGTGACCGACCTCTCAGGCCACCAACCGAGCATTCCCGGTGCTTTGCCATTTCCATCCCGCATCCGCCATAGCTCTCCTTGTACCGCCGACTGGAGCACCCCCTTTGTAGTAAAATCAAATGCCTTTGCCAGATCACCGACGGCCTGGGCCCAGTTCACCAGCCCTTGCCTGTCTTGGTCTTGGTTGCTCGAAGGTTTGCCGTCACCGTTGTATGATAGTGAACTCCAAATCTCTGCCACCACAAAACTTGGAGAGGTGTTTTGAACATAAATCTTGGCAACATTGGCTGAATAGCCCTTTGCAAAGTCAAGGCGCCAACCATCAAAACCGACATCCGTCTTGAGCCAGTTCAACCTACAATATGCCATGGAAGTTACATACTTAGATAATTAAAACTGTATATGCTTCCACATCTAGACAGATTTTTGAAATTTTTCATAAATCAAAAGATAGAACAAAATTTTAAATTACCAATCGGAGAGCTCGTGCTGGACCCGAGAGTTAAGATGGTCAATATCAGGAGCAGCTCCAAAATCAGCTCCTGTATCAGGATTACCGTTGCCATCTGAGTACTGGGTGTCATCACGACAGATCATATCCGGGCCCCAGTCAAGGCGTGCGTCAGACGTGCCACCCTCGAAAATGCAGTAGATGCCTCGATTGTCCTTGTAGTCAGCACAACGGTGGTTGATCACGATGTCAGCCACACATTTTATGCCCTTTGCATGTAAGGCACTGATCAGCGCCTTCAGCTCTGCCTCAGTGCCATACTTTGAGGAGTTGAGGTCATACAATCGTCCCGGCATGTAACCTATTAGGTGGGGTTGTGGATATTATAACTCAAATGTAAATGTTATTTTGTAGTTAGCTAGTAATTACATAGTGCCTCCAACTATATATGCCGTCTATTTCATCCAATTTCACTGTGCATGGATCCTACGTAGTCGATATTTTAGAGGGGCCCTATATCATTTTGGTTTGGGCATGTGAAAATGATTGATTTTGGCACTTTATCTTTACAAGTTGTTCATTAATAAAAATATCCGTTTTCTTGATAAACTAAGGCGTCCTTGCTCATTTAGACATTGACAATTAGTATTCATTAACCTTGTGGAGAAACAGAATGTGAAGGTGGTGGAAGCCAAACATGCGTGACACCGGTACTGGCTATGTCGTCGACTTGGCCCTTTAGGAAGTTGTACCATCCTCCTTGCTTCCTCCATGACTCCCAGTTGAAACCCTAAAAAAAAAAAGTAACCTCTCATTGTAAGAATTTGTGGATGTAAATCATTAATCATGCATGAAGAATTGAAGATGCAAGTACCAACTTCAACATATATATCTTGTTTGCAACTTCGCATGTAATTAATTAGTACTATAGTGCGCATATATAAAATCTTAAACAACAATACTAAATGATTAAGGATATTTATATTACAAAAAATTGCAATGAACAAAGTAGGACTATTGATCAGATGTAAAAATGCTTAATAAAATAAAGTGAACGTACTGTTTCATTATTTTTCTTTAATTTTTGTACCTGGAAAAGGATCTGATGGTCCGCTTGAGCTAAATTGAAACCTGCTGATAATATAGCTACCAACACCAGGGAAAGAGTAACTAAAAACTTCTCCATCCCTTTCTCTTTTATACTTGTCTGTTTTGAAACAAGAAGAAAAGAGTGCAATGAGTTTGTTGTGTTTGGTGAATTGACATGCAACATGTGTGGTGGTATATATAGGCTTGAAGGTGAGCTAGTTTGTGGGCTAAATCTGACATGCGCTTCAATCTATATCCTTCAAAGCATTTAATATTGCAAAACCCCATAACATTTCAGTTGGAAGGTGAGCGGATAAGGCTCAAATAAGGGGCTTTATTAAATGTCCGCTGTAGTATAGAAAGTTAGAAACAACGGCTAAATGGGTAACCAAAGGATATAGGATATAATAAATAAAGCCTAGCTTCTTGTAGAAGCAATAGTAGAAGTCCAACTGCATGTCCAGTGTCATCTAGAAACAACATATTATTTGGTAGCCAAAAGGAAAAGAACATGCATGTAACTGGTAGTGGATTATGTTTGTTAATTAATAGTGATTAATTAAAAAGATGAATTTTCAAATATGGAGGGTGTCCATGAATCAATGTCTCTGAAATGCTAGCTTGAATCATTATTCGAAAGTTGTACAGCTAAACATTTTTCGACCAGCTAGCTCCAGCATACAACTAATTTATTAAGTCTAATCCATATATATAGTATATCGATCTTGTTGAAAATAACTAACGTACACATGTAGCTGGAGATGCCCTATTGGAGACACTTATCAAAACATGATGAAACTTTGCATTCCACACCCAAATCTTAATTCACTGGCGTTATTTGCTCGATCTCTGTGAAGAATTCAGAGTAGGTCCGATGGGCATCGGACCTACTTTGGTTTGATGGGTGTGATGACCATCCGACCAGCATCAAGATTCGTGCACTCTGCATCAAAATCTGTGCAAGTCTGTATCAATTTCCGTGCACACAGATTTAATGCTAATCGTACAGTGCTAGAGTTAATTAAACCTAAAAGTAGGTCCGATGCCCATTGGACCTACTCCTATCTCCTCTGTGAATATTGACCCTCTGGCGACAGTGGCTCCTCCTATCTATTTTTGCTGACTATAGAAGATTACAATCAGCACTATATAATCTTTCCTTTATTCATTTGTACATAACTTCCTTGAATTAATTAGCTCCAACGGTTATGTAGCTTAAGTATGTATAAATAGCACAGTTCTTGTACATTGTTAGTATGAACAAATAATAATCAATATATATATATATATATATATATCAGAGAAATTCCTTTGATCAAAGTTTTCAGATCTAAAGGCTATAGTATATATAAAGACAATTTTGGTGTTTCTTCTATTCAGGAACAAATCTTAATGCAAGACAAGGGGTGCTTAGCTTTCCTTATAATTTAAAAAAAAATTCATTAAATTTTATTGTCTTTAAAGTTTTTGTATAGTTGAGTTCCCTTGATAAAATGTCAAATGTATGTGTCTTTAAAGTTTTTGACTGAGATGGGAGTTGGTTTTTTTCTTTTTCTTTTATATATGAAAATGAAGTGTATAGATATTTAATTTGCTTCCTTTTTTTCTGTTAGATGGATGGATGTATATCTGAATGGGTTGCGTAGCCGTAAAGTGATCTCCACGATTCAGCTGGGCCTAGTTGTGGCAACGAACTTAACAGTAGCAAATTAGTTGGTGCAAAAAAGGAAAACTAATTGCTTATGAATTGATAGCACGTACGTACGGCCAGTTGGATGCAACTATATATTTTTATCTCTTTTGGGTGTACTGAGTACTGACGTATGAATTTCGTGCACATTTCTTGATTATTATTTTTTATTTAAAAATTTCAGTTATTCGTTTTAAAATAAGCCCGTCGGCCCGAACAGTTGAATTAAACACAATGGCCCGCATTACTAACTTTGGGGTCAGGGGCGGATCCAGTCAAAGTATTCGCTTTTGGATGGAAATAAAAGGTCCGTTAATTCACGTATATATTTCTAAAAAAGAGAGGTACAAAAAAGTTATAAACTTGTACTGCTGGTTTTGTCACAAAATCATACGCGGCTACGGAGTCAGATTTTTATGTTACAAATAAAAGTTATTATTAGTTTTACATTACCTGTAATATTTTATTTTAAACTGTATAATTTTTTTAAAATAAATAAAGATTAATTGATCCTCATTTATTTAATTGCACTCAATCCGCTTCTGATTATACGGCACGTAATTAAGGAATCCATCATGACATATGCTGTCTAAAATACAAAATGTTTTATGTATTCTGTAATAGCTTTGTTGAAGAATGATATTAGGAAATAATTTCATCATAGATCAAGGGTATATGTGCAAAAGTGTAAATAGGTACAGCTGTACCAAATAGGAATTAGAATAGGTACCAACGGTACAATTTCTAACCGTTGAAAAGTTGTAATATATAGATAGAAATCTCTCCTGTAAGGATATAACAGAAAAATATACAAAAGATTCATATTTTTTCTCCTCAGTGTTCAAACTCTCAAAAATTAACATGGTATTAGAGCAAAAAATTCTGTGACCACAAAGAACAACATCATACACGCGATACCAGTAAATTGGTTTTCATAACCATAAAAACAGCAAATGGCAAAAATGGCTCAAGAAGGGCAACACGAGGTTACCAATTCCTCCAAGCTCACAAATACTTTGCTCAATGGCAATAATTATCTTTCATGGGCAAAGGCCGCATCTAGAGCGCTCAGCGGTCGAGAGATGCGGGAATACATCACGGGAGAAAATCAAGAGCCAAAACCGGCAAATCCGAATTTGTTGACCGAAACCGAAAAAAAGGCAGCAAAAAAATGGCGAACTCACAACGACAAAATCATAACTTGGCTCACAAATTCCATGGAGCCATCAATTTCAAAACTTTTCCTCCTTGCTGACACGGCCTTTGATCTATGGCAAGCCATGAAAGATATGTACGGGCAAGAAAACAACTACTCCCGTATCTATCAACTAAAATTAGAAATTCAGCAAGAAAAGCAAGGCACGCGAAAGAATGTAGAGTACCTTGGTGCTCTACAAAAGAGAAAAGATGAGCTACGATCGTACCGGCCGCCGACCACCGACTTGGCCGTAATAAAAAAACGGCAAGAAGAAGATGATATTTTTGAGTACCTTGCCGGTTTAAATGCTAGCTATGAGGCTGTCCGGGCTCAGATCATGAACACCGTTCCCCTTCCCTCTTACTCTCAAGTCAAGAATATGATCCAACAAGAAGAAAGCAGAAGAGAGGCCATGGGTGGTCCACAAATCGTAACCGAAGAGGGATACGAGAACCACGGATTTGGAGTGACCAAAAAATCCAATTTCCCTAATTTCGGTCAAAACCCTAGATCCCAAATCCGCTCGAATCACGGTGAAATCGAGAGGTGCACGGGGTGTAAGAAGGAGGGGCACACCCATGAGAACTGCTGGTTTCTTCATCCACATTTAAAACCAAAACACAAGAAAAAAAGGAACTCTGCTGGAGGCAGAGGAGACTGGAATCAAGAAAGAAATAAAGGAGGGACACGTGGTTTTTTTGTTGCTGAAACGCGTGCCCGAGAAAAAAATTTTGGGTCGCATGCGCCTGGGCGAGATTCGCATGCACATGGGGAGCGTGATTCCCGTGAGGTCTCCGAGTTGCACTCGGATGTCACTGAATCGCGTGCAGCGCGCGAAATTTTTTTCGCTGATTCAACTACACGTGGTGCGCGTAAGGTTAGCGGAGCCCAGGCCGGATTCAAACCCAATAACAATCAATTCAATGCTACTAACGGGTCTGGAGCAAGCTACTTCGCTGGCGGGTCAGGAACAGGTGGAAACGGGTCAACAGTGACAGCAGATCAATTACAAACCTTGATGCAACAGTTGTCCCTGTTGCTAGCCCAACAAAATATTTCGTTTTCTGGTATTTCTACATACTCAAAAATTTAAATTTATTAGATAAAATAATTATTGATAGTGGTGCTACGGATCATATGTGTTGGCAACCAAGCACTTCTAAAAAATTTAGACATGACCAAAAACAACCAATTTGTCATGGTAGCTAACGGTATGAAGGCTAAAATAAATGGTATAGGTGAAACTATATTTTTTAACAAAAAAATACTCAATGTGCTATATCTAGATGCTTTTCCTATAAACTTACTTTCTGTTCAAAAATTAACACAAGAATTAAATTGTGATGTAATATTTTCTCGTAAAAATGTTGTATTTCAGGACCGGGAAACCAGGACAAAGATTAGTGAAGGATTTCATGAAAATAGACACTATTTTTTGAATTCAAAAAATTATTTTTGTGCTTCCGCTAAATCCGTCGATATCGGCATTTGGCATAGAAGATTTGGGCATCCCTCCAACAAGATTTTAAATCATATTTTGGATTGTAAAAATTTAAATTGTGATAATTGTAAAGTTTGTAAATTGGCAAAACAAACTAAGATTCATTTTTCTCATTCCAATAGCAAAAGTGAAGCTATGTTTGACTTAATTCATTCGGATGTATGGAGACCGGCTCCAATTGAATCATATAATGGATTTAAATATTTTGTTATTTTTATTGATGATTTTTCAAGAACCACTTGGTTATACTTACTCAAATCTAAAAATAAAGTCTTTAATATCTTCAAATAATTTTTTTGTCTCATAGAAAAATCAATTTAATGCCAAATTAAAAATATTTAGGTCGGATAATGGAACGAAATTTGTAAATAAAAAAATTTCAACATTTTTTAAAGAAAAAAGAATTATACATCAAACTACTTGTATTAATACACCCGAACAAAACGGAGTGTCGGAAAGGAAAAATAGACATTTGTTAGAATGACAAGAACATTGATGTTCCAAAGCAATGTTCCTCAAATATATTGGTCGGATGCCATACTTTGCGCTACAAATCTAATTAATAGATTACCAAGTTCAAGGTTAGAAAACAAAATCCCGCTAGAAATTCTTTACTAACAAAAAATCACCTTCGATCATTTAAGAATATTTGGATGTACAAGTTTTGTGCATATTAAAAGAAAAGATAAGCTAGATTTTGTTTCAACTAAAACAATTTTCTTAGGATATTCATCTTTTAAAAAGGGATACAAATGTTATGATCCTATTAATAAAAAAATATTTATTTCTAGAAATGTTATATTCTTTGAAAATGAGCCATATTTCAAAAAAATTCAAATGTCTAGTCAAATTCAAAATGAAACAATAAATTTGGTAACACCCTATATTGCTCAAAATAATATAGAAGAAAATGATACAAGTAATGTTGAAGAAGAAATAGATAATAATAGTAATAACATAAACGTGACCGAGGTAGTAAATAATTCGGGGCTTAGACGAACATCTAGAGTATCACAACCTTCTAGTAGACTTAGAGATTATGTAACTTATACCGTCCAATACCCTATACAACCTTTTGTTTCATACGAAAAAATTTCACCTTCATACCAAACCTTTCTTACTTCTATAGAAAAAGAAACAGAACCGAAAAGTTACCAAGAGGCCATCCAAAAACCAAATTGGAATAAAGCCATGAAGGAAGAGCTAAAAGCTCTAGAAAAAAATGAAACATGGGTAATTGTTCCATTACCAAAAAATAAAAAATCCGTTGGGTGCAAATGGGTTTGCAAAATTAAATATAATGGTGATGGTACCATAGAACGGTATAAGGCAAGGTTGGTGGCCAAAGAATTTACACAAACATATGGTATATATTACAATGAAACATTTGCACCGGTTGCAAAAATGAATACGGTTAGGGTTTTATTTTCTATTGCCGTAAATAATGATTGTAATTTATATCAAATGGATGTTAAAAATGCATTTCTTCAATGAACACTTGAGGAAGAAGTTTATATGGCCCTCCCACCGGGTCATGTAAAACAAAAAAATGCTAACCTTGTTTGTAGGTTAAAAAACTCAATTTATGGACTTAAACAATCTCCAAGGGCATGGTATGGCAAGTTATCTCAATATTTAGTTTCTTGCAATTTTACAAGTAGTAATGCCGATCACTCATTGTTTACCAAAAATGAAGGAGAAAATATAACCCTTGTGTTAGTATATGTAGATGATTTAATAATTACAGGAAATAATTTAGAAACAATTAGAAAAATTAAATCCCAATTAAAAGAAAAATTTGACATTAAAGATTTAGGGTATTTAAAATATTTTCTAGGAATAGAAGTAGCATTTTCAAACAAAGGTCTATTAATTTCACAAAGAAAATACACCTTAGATTTGTTAAAAAAACCCGGTAAATTAGGGTGTAAACCGGCCTCTACTCCAATAGATAGTAAATATAAATTAAATACCGAGGATGGTGAACCCTTAGAAAATATAAACCAATTTCAAAGACTTATAGGAAAATTGATTTATCTCACGGTAACTCGTCCAGATATTTCTTTTTCCGTAAGTCAAATTAGTAAATTTATGCATTCACCAAGAACACCACATTTAGAGGCCATAAACCAAATTTTGAGATATTTAAAAGGAAATCCCGGAAAAGGCATATAGATGAAAAACAATAATTTTAATGAAATTTGTAGCTATTCCGATGTAGATTGGGCCGGTAGCTTTGATAGAAAATCCACCACCGGTTTTTGCACATTTATGGGCAGAAATTTAGTCATATGGAAAAGCAAGAAACAAAATGTCGTGGCACGATCAAGCGCGGAAGCGGAATACCGGACCATGGCATCAACTGCAAGTGAACTAATATGGCTCAAACAATTGCTTAAGGATATGGGATTAAATCTTGATCTACCCATGAAGATGTATTGTGACAACAATTCAGCACGTCACATTGCATCAAATCCCGTATTTCATGAACGGACCAAACACATAGAAGTTGATTGTCATTTTATTAGAGAGAAGGTCCAAGCCAAGGAAATAGAAACACCGTTCGTTCGAAGTAAGGATCAACTAGCGGATATCTTTACAAAATGATTAGATTCTAAACCATTTGAAGAAATCACAAGCAAGCTAGGATTACTTGATATCTACAATCCTAGCTTGAGGGGGGGTGTTGAAGAATGATATTAGGAAATAATTTCATCATAGATCAAGGGTATATGTGCAAAAGTGTAAATAGGTACAGCTGTACCAAATAGGAATTAGAATAGGTACCAACGGTACAATTTCTAACCGTTGGAAAGTTGTAATATATAAATAGAAATCTCTCCTATAAGGACACAGAAAAATATACAAAAGATTTATACTTTTTCTCCTCAGTGTTCAAACTTTCAAAAATTAACAAGCTTGTTTGGCGTGACATTTTTTTTAGACTAAAAATGATACAACAAATGACATGGCACCTTATGTGAATCGACATGTGACATGCACGCAAAACTCACTATTACCCGACTACACTCTTCCTTTATTTCCAATTCAAAGAGAATCGGGAGACATGAAATGTTTTTTTTTTTTACTAGGAAAAAGATGGATCAAGTCAAGAGACATGTAATGGTCCGTGATCACGTTATAATACCTAGTAGCACACGCCATGGAAAGGAACATCAAATAAAATTAAACAATTTTTCACGAATTATTCTCAGATAAATTATGAAAATAAAGTTTCTAATATTTTCCTACTTTAAGAACTAATTTTTGTTTCAATCAACAATTTAAATTTTGGGCTAAAATCAATATATTTTTCTTAACCTACAAAAAATGTTAAATTTTCTTATTCATTTTACAATTTTTCGACATTTTTCTAAATTTTTTGGCATTTTTTTTTTTTTTTTTAAATTGAACAATTTAAAATACAACAAAAGTAAGTTAAATTATGTGACAGACCGACACATAGCAGCATTTGTCACGACATAATTAAACATGACAAGTTATAATTGTCAATTATCTCCATCATTTATTACATAACACGTCATACAATATTATTTTTGTAATATCACATCACGTCATTCGTTTGAGGCAACTGTTACTCTGGATTTTGAATTTTTTATAAAAATTTGTAGGTCCGGACTGATTTTAGTCTCTCTTGAATTTTTTTTGTCCTCTTTCGGAATCCTAATTTGTAATTTGGATTAAATGTAGGATCAAAATTATAATAAATCTTTGAATTATTATTGATATTTAGAATTATAAGTCGGAGTATTGAAAATTATAAGTTAAAACTTTAATTTTTTATCCAGTATCTGATTAGAACATTATTTTTCATTTAAAATACAATTCAGTAATGTAGTTTAAGCTTATCAAACATTCAAACTTGGGAACTAAACCACTGAACTCCAAAAATTGTTCAGTTTACCAGCTGATTAAATATACTTGCTCATAAAATTGTCTTAAATAAAAATTATAATATCTCCGTCTCTATGAAGAGAGGCTACAAATTGTGACTCTTCTCCCAAATGTAGTAACCGTCCCCGTGTGCTGCGACATGGAAATCAGATGGAATTAGGTTGCCGACATCAAATCTTGGTCCGAGCTTCATAATCACTTTCTCATTGATCACTGCCATGTAGAGATCTCCATCAGCAACCAGGATACGTAGTGTGCTGTCTGAATGGATGCCGTTTCGCGATCTGATAGCAGCTAATTCTAATATCGGTCCTTTCAATCCCCAGTCGAACAAATGATCATAAAACTACACATGAACAGAGCAAATTTCTCTCAAAAAAAATTCAAACACACATAAAAACTAAAATGTAATGAAGAATATTCTTACAATGCAAGGTGTTCCTGGGTATGACTTTGTCCGATGGGAAAGGCCACATGCTCTGTGTAGACCCAGTGTCATGGTTGTCGATAAACGTGACCGACCTCTCTGGCCACCAACCGAGCATGCTGGGTGCCTTGCCATTTCCATCTCGCATTCGCCAAAGCTCTCCTTGCACTGCTGCTTGGAGCACTCCCTTTGTAGTAAAGTCGAATGCTGTTGCGGGACCACCAACTTCCTGGGCCCAGTTCACCAGCTGCTGTCTATCTCCATCTTGGTTGCTCGAAGGTTTGCCGTCCTCATTGTATGACAGTGAACTCCAAATCTCTGCCACCACAAAACTTGGAGAGGTGTTTTGAACATAAATCTTGGCAACACTGGCTGAATAGCCCTTTGCAAAGTCAAGGCGCCAACCATCAAAACCGACATCCGTCTTGAGCCAGTTCAACCTACAATATGCCATGAAATTAAGTTACACAATTGCAACTTGCAAGAGTACGTTAGGTTTCAAGCTCAGGTTGCATAATATAGGAACATAACATTAACATTAAAATATAAAAATTAGAATACCAATCGGAGAGTTCACGCTGGACCCGAGAGTTAAGATGGTCAATATCAGGAGCAGCTCCAAAATCACCTCCGGTATCAGGATTACCGGTTCCATCTGAGTACTGGGTGTCATCACGGCATATCATCCCTGGCCCCAGTCGAGGCGGTTATCAGATGTGCCACCTTCAAAAATGCAGTAGATGCCTCGGCTGTCCTTGTAGTCAGCACAACGGTGGTTGATCACGATGTCGGCAACACATTGTATGCCCTTTGCATGGAAGGCACTGATCAGCGCCTTCAAGTCTGCCTCAGTACCATATTTTGAGGAGTTTAGGTCATACAGCCGTCCCGGCATGTAACCTATTAAATGGGGTTGTGGATATTACAAGTTGTTCATGACAAAAAAAAAAAAAATCTTGCTAAACTAAGTGGTTCTTGCCCCATTATTTTTGTCAATTCTAATTAGCAACATTGTGCAAATTAACCATTTATCATATATAATTCCTAAAAAAAAATATTATTATGTATGTATTAACCTTGTGGAGAAACAGAATGAGAAGGTGGTGGGAGCCAAACGTGCGTAACACCGGTACTGGCTATGTAGTCGACTTGGCCTTTTAGGAAGTTGTACCATCCTCCTTGCTTCCTCCATGACTCCCAGTTGAAACCCTAATAAGAAATATAACCTCTCATTATAAGAATTAGTGTGCATGTAAATCATGCATAAGGATGCAATTAAGCACCAACTTCAACATATAAGATCTTTGCATGTAAGTAGTAGTGTATATAAAATCTTATACAATAGTACCTTAAAAGCATATTGATATATATTCAAGGAAAAAGGCCAAATAACAAAGTAGGACTTAATGAGAAGTAAAATATGTTTACTCAAGTAAAGTGTACTGTTTCATTTTTCAATTTTATACCTGGAAAAGGATCTGATGGTCAGCTTCAGCTAAATTGAAACCTACAGATAAAGCTGCCAACACCAGGGAAAGAGTAACTGAAAACTTCTCCATCCTTTTCTTGTTTTGATTTTATCTGTTTAAAACCAGAAGAAATTATACAGTGGAATGAGTTTATGAATTGTGTTTGGTGAATTGACATTCAACATGTGTGGTGGTACTGGTATATATAGGCATGAAGTTGAGCTAGATTGTGGGCTAAATCTGACATGTGCTTCAATCTCTATCCTTCAAAGCATTAAATATTACAAAACCCCATAACATTTTCAGTTGGAAAGTGAGCGGATAAGGCTGAAATAAGGGCTTTCCTTAACTGTCCACTGTAATAATGAAAGTGAAAGGAGATAAAGGCGCTGTGTAAAAGTCCAACTGTGCATTGTAGTCTAGAAGCAACGCCTTGTTGGTATGCAAAAGGGAACAAAAAAAAATGTAATAGTGGATTATATTTGTTAATAATGACTAATTAAAAAGATGAATTTTCCAATGACGGATATAATTAATGTAGCGTCCACATGAATCAAATGCCTGTTAATAATGCTTGATCTCATGAGTCGAAATAATTAGTTGAGTATTCTTTTTTGGAACAATTATTAGTTGAACATTTAGGTTGTTGAGAAATAAAATTCGTTTAGAATTATGGGCCTCAAAGTCATATGACCTTTTTATCATTAGCCCAAAATTAAATAGAAATAGACAGCTATTCTTTTTTTGTAAAAAAGGCAACTCTGCCATACTTCTATTTTTAGGAATATGAAAGTTAATCATACCGTTGGAGTAGTGTTTTGACCACGGGCCGGTCCGGTCCAAACCCGCCCGGTCCACGGGTAGGACAGTCGACGGATCCAATTTTCTGAGGCTAAAACCGGCCCGTGCTCAACCCGTGGTTCCCACGGTCCACGGTCCGGTCCGGTCCGGGTTTTTTTTTTTTTTTTTTGCTGTTTTTTTTGTTTTTTTTTCCAATTCAATAAGTTTGTTATTTGAAGTTCCATTAATGGTATACGTATAAATTTGATATTTCAAACAAGTAGCGTTGTTTTCTATTTCTTTGATTGATTATCACCATGGATAAACCAACTTAATAAAGAAAAACAGAAATTGTTGTCAAAATAATTAAATCATATTTATAACTTTGCTATTACAATTTAAGTAATATTTAATTATATTGTACTATAAAAATTACTCCTATAAATATACGGCTTTGCATATTTAAAGCACAAAATTAATCCGTACTATGAATTTTGATATGAAAATTTACTTGAAAAACAATTTTTTTTATTTTTTAATAATTTTTACTATTTTTATAGATACAAAATCACTAATATCCGATGATTCAGAATATTTATATCATATGATTTTTTATCTATCTAAAAAAATAAAAATAAAATAAAATAATATATAAAATTTGGTCACTAAATGTTTTTCCATATAAAAATCATGTTGAACATTTCGATTTGATTATTTAAACTTGTATTATATAAATTAAATATAAAAAATCAACTCAAGTATAAGCTAAATGCAAAAGCTATCAGTTTTAGACAACAAATGTTAGGTAGTGTAGTGGATAAGTGATATGGTGCTTATGTAAGAGATTGGAATAACATGAACCAAGTACTTGATATCTAAAATACGCTAAATTACTTGAAATTATGTTAAATTACGCTGATTACACTAAATTATGCTAAATTACAATAATTATGCAAAATTATGCTAAAATACGGTAAATTACGCTAACTTACATATGAATAGAGCCGATTTTGTGCTATCTTTCATCAATCATAAAAAATAGTATAAAAATTCCAAAAATAATAAAAATTGGTATTCTACAAGTTTATTATGTAACTAATTTACTGAGCTACGTAGATTGAACAATAGAAATGAAAAACTTAATTGAAAACTTGATTGAAGTTTTGAGGCTCTCCCCTTTGTTTTTTGGCGATTTTGAATTTTGAAATCTAGTATTGCTGACACTGACGCATGCGTATTTTCGCAAGCTTTTCGAAAAGTGGTCATTTGCTGAAATCGGACACTCGAACGCCGTTTTATGACCGTTTGAAGTTTCGTCGTCGTAATTTAACATAATTTCAAGTATTTATTGTCATATTTAAACACTTTTATAATTTCAAGTAATTCATATGAAAATTTACTTGAAAACACCAATTCATTCATCCTGGATACGATACGGCTACTATATTTATTTTATTTTAATTATTTTATTAATTTAACACTTGTATTATATAAATTATATATATTATTTTTTATTATTTTATATATTGTATTTAGATAATCATAACTTAAATTAAATTTTTACAAAAAAATAAAGACTTAAGCTAAGTATAAGTTAAATACTATATTTACTAGAATATATCATATATGATACTCTAGTGTAGTGGTTAAAGCTTTTGATGCCCCATCACCCTTCCCAAGTTCGATTCACGCTATCAGCAGAAAAAAAAAAATTTCCAATGGTCCTGGTGCGGTTCACGCGAGCTAGGCGGGTCTGGGTCCACGGATCTAGGCGGTTCGGATTTAGGCGGGTCTGGAGAAAAAAAAAACCGGCCTGTCCCCGGACCGACCCACCTAACCCGGTCTACTCTGACAGGTTTGGGGCACAGTCCGGGCCGATCCTGGACCGGCCGAGTTTTTTCACAACACTACGTTGGAGCCACCTTATAAATACTCATGTAAATCACTTGTAAAAATAAGAGTTGCAACACAAATTTTACAATTCATGCTTCCGTACAATTAACATTAGTTAATTTCTTGATTAGTATGTGATATATAAATATCCATATTACTACCAACATCCACTGACAAGTTGAACATTAATTTCTTGATTAAATTACAGTAGACAATTTAAAACTCAATAACAGTGATCTATTTTACTTATATATACATATCTTGCTATTTATTCCATGATACTAAGTTTACTTTAATGTAGAGTAAAGTATACCTTTGCAATTTAAACTAAATCAAGTATAAAATAAGCTAAACGAATCTGTGCACAAAGTGCGGGCTGATCAGTCAAATGAAAATTTGCCACCTTCCATCATAAATTTGTATGTAACACACCTTCAATCTAATTAAGGTTGCAACCAGGGCGGATTACACTTAATTCAGAAGATGCTTAGTTATTTCCATAATTTTTAAAAAGTTGATTATTTATATTCAGTGGCAGAGTTAGATTTTCGAGCTATGAAAGTTAGTCATATAAATTTTTTTCACGGAGAATAAGAGTCAATTTTTCAATACCATATTATTTTACTCTAAATTGTATATAAAATTATACATAAATACCAAAAAATAAAAATAAAATGATAATGTATTGACTTCCATTTTCTCTTCTTCTCTCGCACCTGTATATATTAAAATTATTAAATTTTTGTTTTTATAAAGTTTATAGCTTAACCTCCTTATATAATGCTAAATGTGTCATTGTAGCTTAATGATTATAATTTTATTTTCTAGTTCTGCCTATGTTACAATTTAGTTAATGATTTTGATAATAATATATTTTTTACATTAAACAGAAATTTTATTACAGAATGGTATATTGGTAGGTGTGCATATTCCCACTCTGGGGTATGATGCTACGTCATAGCACTCTTTCCAATGAGTCAACGGTCAAACAAACCTTATAAGGCCACTTGGCTTACAGTTATCTACCAACGGACGAATGAGAGAAATTGCGATAAGAGCCCACGGATTGGATATTATAAGTTGTTTGGCGAGCGGCTCATCGAGTGATGTCGCTAGTTCCTGACAACTCTGTCCCACAGCTCAGTTAAAGGTCGGGTACTCGGGTGGCGTTATAATTTCTTCTCCACCCGTCAGCGAAAGCTTCTTCGTTATTTTTTTTCTCCCACTCGGCCCAACAGCTCACGATCCGGCCCGTCAGCCTGTTATCTTCATATTTGACTAAAGTCCAATTCAGGGATAACTTCTCCGCCGAAGAATCCAACAGTCCTATTGCTTTGACATTTCTCCTCCAACCAGCATTGTTTGACATATCAGAAGGTGCAGAACAAAGTAACTAAAACAATCAGCAAAGAGCCTCTAGAGCCTCTATTCCACATGTTAATTCCCTTACGAACCTTACCACCACCTCGCTCACCCGCGAGAAAACGCAGCCAGAAAGCACTTCATTACCGGACTGTTTTATTACTCATGTTAATTTCAGTGACGCTATCTTTAATCAATAATACATGAAACCAGCAAATAATTTCAAATTAAATCACGCAATCTAGCTATTGTGAAGGAGCTGCCTGCATTGAACTAGAGGCCGGCTGTCCCAATTTGAAATGAACCGATCAATTTTTCTCTATTGAAATCATCCAATCAAAAAATTTCATTGTGAGTGGCGCACGTCGGCACCATATGACCGGAGCAACAGCACTTGTACAACACATAGCTAACTGGATTTCATAGAGAAATTTAACTGTGAGGATGTCTTTTATGATTTCATGAAGAGAGATTTGATACATGTACCAGTTGATCAGTTAATTTGACTGGTAGGCCTTCCATAAAAATAAATTCTTGATGCAGGTCACTGAACATGCATGATTGATGAGATACACACCAATCAAAATCAATCGCCATTATAAAAACGAAGGGAAGAAACCTAATAATTGACATAAAGTAGACCTACTTTACTACATATCCGAATGTAATAAAAGTCCAAGGACAAACAAAATGGACACGTGTTGTGACCTAGCTGGGCATCCAGAGGCCACATAGCTAGGCAGCAATTAACCAAGACAATTTTATTTTATTTTAAGATATTAAAAAATTAAATTATCGAAAATAAGAATGATTTTTTATAAAATAGATGGAAATGAGACTGAACCATTAATTCGGTTCCGGTGGAGTATTTACGTACTGAGACTGAACGATTATGTTTGTTCGGCCTCAGCGTGCTATAAGTCCAAAGAAAATTTGAAAATTGCTGGGACTGAACGATTAATTCGGTCTCAGTATATAATGGCTATCAAATTAATCTACGATTCTTCTCATCTCGTTCCTTCTCTAACTTCCACTCGAGTCTCCATTAATTAGAGAGAGACCAATGGCACCAAATCATTGATTTTTCACATTATGTGGCACCAATATATGGCACCAATGAAAAATGTATCTTCCACAAAAAATTAAGTACTTAAAAAAACCATGGAAAACAATCTTTAATTACAGCCCTTCCCCAGAAGAGCCATCTTACAATAAAGCACATTTATAGATTTATTCTCATATTGCAGGTCAACTATATCCTTTTCATTTGTACATATAATTGAATGTACTAGTGAAATAGACATTCAAAAATACCAAAAGTCTCAAATCAAATTTATCACTACCCTGTAAATCCAAATGAATATCTATATTTGTACTGTCTTTTTTCTTATAGGGTGGGGGTTTTGTCCAAACGGCTTTGGACAAAGTCTCATCCAAAGCCGGACCTAAACCGTCCGATCTGCATCAAAATTCGTACATACATTTAGATTCAATGAGCCATTTAAATTTATTAAGTTTTAAATATATTTGCACGAATCTCAATGCAAATCAGACGTTTAAGCTTGTAGTCTTTACAGGTTCAATGCAAATCAAACGTTTATCGATCCAATGCACCTTAATTATATGCATGGTTCAATTCGCAGAGCTAGCTTATTCCCATCTCAGCTCAATTTTCTCATTGAATGAGGCAATCTCATGAGCCTACTGACATATTTCATTAATTAGTAACTCTCACTTTAATTAAATTGTAGTAAATCAAATTTTTACTGTCCAAGTTCAAGTCAGCATATCCATGATTATGATGAAATATAATTACATCCAACGAAGATCAACAATCTTACCATGCCATTAATAACAAATCGATTATACAAGATATATTAGTTTCCTGGTAGAATACATGTACTAGATCAAAGATAAATTCCTATTCTTATATAACGTTCCAATCTTATATTATACTACACCTGAATATGTCTGATATAATCCACAGTCCTAAGCCACTAACCTTCAAAAAGAAATCCACAGATTCATTAAGTCACAATCAATACCAATTCTATATATAACATAATTATTAATTAATAAGCTCCTATTGGCACAACCATTAGTGTTGGCATTTGCTCCATCTCACAAGTGAGAGATCGAGCTAATACGAGCAATTATATATATATATATCATGGTACGTACATCCTCCATCTCCTACACCAAGAATTGAGAGAGTATACCATAATTTTTATATCTCTCCAAAGCTAGTGAGAGAGTACGTACAAACTATATTTCTTACTACACCAAGAATTAAACAATATTATTATCAAGTACATCCTCCGTGTAAACATGCATGCATCATGTATGTGACGAATTGCATGTCATGAGATATTTTTAAAAGTTGTAACTAACTATTTGACTTATTAGTTAAAATCTATGTATATAGCCCATAAAAAATATATAATTAAGTATTTATTCATTATTTCTTAAATCGAATTAATCGGATGAGGATGGACGAGCTAGTTAAATTTGCAAAATTGTTTGTGCATCCTTAATAAATTGGAAGACAATTGTCAAAAATTTATGAATTGTTTCAAAGAATTGTTTCTTCTAAAAGGAAAAAAGCAATATAGTATATGACAAGCAATTAAAGAAAGTATATTCCAAAGATATATAGTCTAAGTTATTGGTCTTTAAATTATGAAGACACGAGTGACGTCGAAGAAGCCATATATATGGCCATATCTCTACATTATTTAAAAGGCCAGCTAGGGACCGTATCTCCAACATCCAATTATTAGCCGCCATCTTTCCCACCTTAAATTCAATTAAAGCTTGTTGTCTTTACAGGTCCACTTATCTGATTATATATATATATCCATGGACCATGCAACAAAATATTACAAAAATTGTCTTCCAAGCACTTGGGTGATTACAAGTTGGCCACAATTGCTTTTCAAATTTTTGGGGGCTACTTAATGTGGACACATGGTCCCTTCATCCAGCATATAAATTAAAAAAGAAAATCCAGTGAACATGTTTTCTAAATGGACAAATTATTCATCTACCCAATTATATATCTATACTTTTTAATTTGCATCTCAGAAGTCTGTAGTTACAATTTTCAAAATATGGGTGAGCTACGGTTTCAAATCTCTATGTTTCAG